>JAGFNQ010004408.1:81861-105760 GCA_024364735.1 Boesenbergia rotunda
AAGATGGTGAAGGGAATGGGCACGATTCATTATAGCTGCTGAAGGGTTTCAGAATTGTTTCTGAGGTCAACGTTGATTTTTCGATTAATTGGGGATCATGATGTACTACTAGGTGCCACTCATGATCGTTCATATTAATTGATTAATTATAGACGACCAACATAAATCGAAAGCCTATTTAGTACACGCACTACGAGTAATCGAGGATTTAAAACGAGTTGAAAATTGGATTTTCCAATCAAGAGAGATTAAGTTTGGTTGAGCCAAACGATAAGTCGAATCTGAATTTTTCAGAGACGCATCGGAAGCGTAAAATGGCTAAGTCTTTTGAAGACTTAATAGATGAATTAAATAAGTTTAATTCATTGGGGCTTGGCTTGGATGGGCCGCCAAAGAGGGCCTCCATCCTCTTTGCTTGGCCGCCACAACAAAGGGAGAGAACCAAGTTTTTGGTTCAATTTATAAAATAAACCAAGTGTGGTTTGTTTTATAAAATTATGGATGAAATAAATTTTTATATAATAAACCAAGATTTGGTTTATTTTTCATGGAAATTAAAATGAACCATGGATTGGTTTATTTTATAAAATCAATCATGGATTGATTTACCATGATAAAGAAATTTATTCTATAGGAGAGAAGAGACTTGATTGATTTTTATCATGAATTAAAATATGATTTTAACCATGATATAAAATCAAACTTGGCATGATGGAATAAGTTATTCCATATTTGAGAGGCTTGATGGTTGAGAGGCCACTATATAAAGGACCTAGGCAAGGCTTGGGTGATAATAAAAAGAGATGAAGGCATAGGCTCTCTCCCTCTCTTTCTCTCCTTCTCTTCTCCCCTTCTTGTCGTGCGCCAACCAGCCCCAAGAAGGAGCACCAGCCGGCCGCCCCTGCCCTTTCCCTGTCAACCACCACCTGCTGCCAGACAAGGAAGCTCCGGCCATCTCTTGGCCGGAAGAAGGTGCTGTCGGAATTAGAGTTTGCCGCAAGGATCTTTTTGCCGTAAGCCTCTTCTTTTTGCTTCACCGGAATTTTGATTCCGGCCATCCTTTTGTGGTTAGTCTTCCGACTTCTCTCTTGTTTTTTCTCGTCGCGTTCTCAGAGAATCTAGTAGTTCTCTAGAACACGAAACTCGTGGCTTTGCGAAGTCATCCCGAAGATACTCGGTGAGGACGCGAATAGAGGCGAAGCTTCCAAGGGACGCTTACGGTTGGATCTCATCCCTTCCTTCGAGTTACGCGAGGTAATACGTAAATTAGTTTATGTTTCTGCAAAATTTCAAATATATGATTATGTCTACACAAGATAAAATTGCATGCTTAGATGTGTGGTTAAATAATTTGAGAAATTATTTATGCTAAACCTTCCGCTGCACGTAATTAATTTTAAAATTACGAACCCGCATCCATGTCAACATGCACCCGGTCCCAACAGGTACCTCGTCGTAGTGGGAGAGTTGTTAGTCAACCAGAAGGATTCATGTTCTTGGGAGAGTCTTTGGACTCGGTCTCTAGCGACCATGAATCAGGATCCCTAGACCTATGACGAGAAACATCCACTTTGAAGAGATAATCCAGTCATATGGATTTGTTTAAAGGACGGATGAGACCTGTGTATGGTAAGAAATGTTACAGAAACGTAGTGGTCTTCTTGTACTATACGTAGACAATATTTTGTTAGTTGGCAACAATGACAAACTATTATCAGACGTAAGGGTATGGTTGCCCAAATAGTTGATATGAAGGTCTTAGGAGATGCAGGACACATCCTTGGTGATCAAAGTTCTAAAGGATCACCAGAGAAGAATGTTATGCTTATCCCAAGCTTCATACAAAGACAGTGTCTTAACTCGTTTTAGCATGGTAACTTCCAAGAAAAGTTTTGTACTTTTCAACTGTAGAGCTACTCTACCTAAGGAGATATGTTTAGATTATTGATAACCATCATTTTGTTGATTATTTTCGGCTCTAAAATCTATGTTTGATCCACATTTTATATGCTTAAGTTTGCAATTTTATTAGGTTTCATGTATTCCCTTCATTTTGACTTTTAATTCTAATCTTTGTATATTTGGAATATTTTTGGCACTAAATTTGAATATCATTTTGTAGGCTTCAATTGATCATGGACCTAGATCAAATTGGGTCAGACTTGAGTCAGGATTGGATCCAGATCAAAAGGATCAAGCATCAGATTAATAGGAGCCGTCCATTCCAGAGAACGGCTAGATCTAAGCCATCGGTCAACTTCTGGTCGATCCGAGTCCAAGATAGAATCAATCATGACCAGAGATCAAGATCTGAAAATTTCAGCCAAATCAGAAGTGATCTGACCGTTGGATCGAGCTCAAGATATTCTAGACCATCCATTCAAGAAAAGGGAAGATCTGGACCATCCGCCATTGATCTGGTCAATCCGAGCAGGGGATAGGTAGATTAGGACCATTGATTGGGATCTGTGAAGTTTGGTTCAGATCGGAAGAGATCCGACCGTTGGATGAAACCGAATCGATCTCAGCCGTCCGTTACTAATGAGCTGTGAGTTCTGGGCTGAGCTGCGTTAACTGTGGTTTGGGCTGGCTGAACCAAGGCTAATTGAACCCAACTGTTGATTGAACCCAACTGCTCTGGCTTGGCTGATTGAACCCAAGGTTTAACCGAACACAAGCTAGGACTGAACCCAAGTGTTGAGGCTGATCGAATCCAAATGCTGAGTCTGATTGAACTCAATAGGACTGATCCAACTGCTGGCTGGGTTGGTTGAACTCAACTGGCTTGGCTTGACTGAACCGAACCATTGAGGCTGAAACAACTACTGAACTCAATTGGATTGATTGAACCGGATTGCTGGGCTGAGGTTGAGTGAGTCCAATGGCTTGGCTGATCGAACCCAGAGCTAGGGCTGAGGCTGACCGAACCCGCGCGCAGCAAGAGGGAGAAAAACCGAAGGGGAAGCCTTGATTCAGATGATCGACTCCACACGCAACGCTCGCGGCGATTCTTCTTCTCCACCATCCTCATCGTCGACGCAAGCTAGGGTTAGGGGTTCCAACCCTAGCCGGCCGGAGCTTCGATCGATCGTGAGTCGAGGGGTTCCCGACTTCATCCACCTCCACCTCCACCGGCGTCTCCACCACTTCATCGCCGCCGTAAGCTAGGGTTAGGGGTTCCAACCTTAGCCGGCCGGAGTTCCTTCGCATCTCGATGCCAACCACAGGTAGGGCTCAGGGGTTCCGAACCCTAGCTGACTTCCCTCCATCTTCATCACTGCCGACGATCAAAATGCCTTCACAGTTTTTCTTTTCAGCAGTTTAAGTCTTTAAAGTTTTTAATTCTTTGCAGTTTCCTCTTCACATCTTATCAATTCCAGCAGATTTCCAGTAGATCCAGTAGTCAGCTTCAGTTCCTTCATTGCAATTCAGTTTTTCAGATCCCGTAGCCAGTAGAGTTCCTTCCCAGCAATTCGAGTTCTTCATAGCAGTTTCAATTCCCAGCAATTCGATCTTCTTAATTCACAGCAGCTGTTCTTCAAATCAGTTTTTCATCAGTCTCACTTCAGCAGCTCTTCTAATTAATTCCCTTCGACAGTTCATTTCTTTCACAGAAGTGATGCAGCAGTTCATCAATTGGATTAATGGGTGGTTTAATTGTGTTGTTCTTTGAGTTTTTTTCGTGTTAATTGTTGAATGTTTGTGATAGTTGTTGAATGTTTGTATTTGATGATCTTCCCCAATTCAAATGGCACGCTCCTTTGTCATTTTAATACATGCTCAACTTGTGTTTGGTTAAATGCCTCTTAGAATAGTACTTTCCATTATGATGTTTCTTAGTTGCTCAATTCTTGTTTTGCGTTGCTCTTTCCAATGCTTTAGGTTTCATATCTTTAGTTTAATGCAAATAGGTTAGGAAATTAAATTTCTTTCATGCTATAGGTTTTATTCCATGCCTAGGTTTCATTAATGCCTTATTTCTTGAATGCTTCTTTCACATTGCCTTTTCTTTTCTGCAATTGTAGTTAGGTTAATTTCGATTTCTTTATCTGCATTGTCCTTCCTTAATTAGAATTAGGTTTCATATTTGCTCTGCTACTCATTTCGTAGTATTAACGTTCAAACCCAAAACCCAGTTCATATCCAAAACCCAAAAGCAATAAGATACGATCCTGGGAATTATCATGCACCGACTACATTCGTTGGGAGACGACTCGAGTTACTCTATGCTACATTAGTTTAGAGGAATTCGGTACTTTAATTGTATTTGAAACCGTAACACGACAAAAAACGGTTATCAAATTTGGCGCCGTTGCCGGGGAATGTAGTGGTGCTTGATAATTATATTTTTTTGATTCTATTCTTGATTGTTTTATCTTTTGTATATGGTTGCTGCTATTTTATTTGTTTTGTGACAGGACTGCAGATTCAAAATGTTTTCAAATGCTTATTCATCTCCTCAACAGCAGCCGTGTCAACAATTTCAGCAACCCTATTCAGATTTACAGCAGTACCAAACTTTCAATCAGCCACCACAGCAGTTATAATCACAATTTCAGAATTTTCAGCAAGGGATAAATCCAAATTTTCAACAAAATTTTCAACCACAACAACAGTTTCAGCAGAATTTCCAAGATTTCCAACAACCATTCAATTATGGTCAGCAATGTTTTAATCAAGACCAGCCAGTATTTCAACCCTCATAGCAATGTTTTCATTATCCACAGTTTTCAAATCAAGATTTCCAATTTCAAGGTCAGAATTATCAGCAAGACACTCAGAATTTTCACCCTCAAGCATTTCAACAATTTGATCAGCCCCCACAGTATCCATTTCAGAATGCACAACCTACTCTTGGTCTTCAGCAGCCTTATGTTACATTTCAAGACCAACAAGAGTTTCACACTAACCAAGGAGGCTTTGAGAATCCGGATTGGAGTGAGGCTCAACAACAAAGGATGATAGAGATGTTGCAACAAGTCCTACAACAACAACAAAGTTTTCAACAACAACAACTGCTTATTGACAACCAGTTTGCAAAATTGGTTGATCGATTCAATTAGATAAAAGCCCAAAGATCAGAACAATTATCTTCTCAAGCTACTCTTAATTCTGAGAGCCCCGGAGTTGGTTTTATATCAGTTCAAGGTGACCCTAGTGCATGGCCAAGTCCTTCTTCAAGTGATCTTGCAAATTTGGTGGAAGAAGAAGAAGAAAACATCAAAAATAGGGCACCTACAACATGCATTCCTCCGGAGATTCCTATTCAAAATCCATTTCCAAATTTTTCAGTTCAAGAAGAAGAAACTGAAGCTCCACAGGACCATTCTCATCTTTTATTTTGTGATGATAGTATTAGTGGTGGTCCTAATTTTTCTAATGTTGTTGTTGCAGATATTACAGGAGAAGCATGCATAGGAGATGATTCCATAGGTGTAGGGGATTGCACTAAGCCCCAGGGACCACCACAAGATTTAGAGGATGAACATGGAAGTGTAGGGACTTGCATGGTGGAAGCAAGAACCCAAGAATCACCTGCTCTAGTTGAGTGTCCACCAGAACTTAAGCCTGAGATGGAACCTGTACTTGACCAGGAGGAAGCTATGGATACATCTATTCTTGTAGAACCTCTAGGTATTCTTCAGCATGATCAGGTAAATATTCCTCTTATGTCCTTGGAAAAATCACTGGAGACACCTCAAACTGATTTTATTGTTTATGATACACTTTTGGATGCATCTTATGTAGAGATGGAGTATGAGAAATTCATTGAGGTACCTAATGTTGAATTTGTTGAATGTGAAGCATGTTGTGATACATATCATATAATTGCTGATTGTGAAAAAATTGTAGAGGTGCCTAAAACTAATTGCGTTCATTGTGATGAATTTACTGTTATATCTTCTGTAGAAATTGTTTGTGAGAAACCTGTAGAGGTACCTAATGTTGAATTTGTTGAATGTGGTAAACTACTTGATACATCTCATGTAAATGCTGATTGTGCAAAATTTTTAGAACTGCCTGAAATTGATGTTGTTTATTTTGATGAGTCTCTTGCTATATCTTATGCTGAAGTTGAATGTGAAAAACTTATGGAGGTACCCGAGATTGATTTTATTGGCTATGATACATTTCATGATATATCTTATGCTGAAATTGACGGTGAAAAATTGATAGAGGTACCCAAGATAGATTTCATTGGATGTGACGCATATCTTGAGTCATTTTATGTAGAGGTTGTTCACATTTCACTTTGTTCTTACCCTGCATGCGTGCAGGAGGTATTTTCTATACATGGTTTTGCAGGATCCCGTAGGCTTCTCGAATGGGTACTGAAACTTAATAGCCTACAACCTCCCGGAAGGACATCTAGGGGGCATGCAGTGGGAGGGGTCGAGTTCACTTTAATTTTCAATTATCTACCCCAAGAATGGATCCTAAACCTGAATCGTCTCCGACCACCGGAAGATGCTAGTGCAAAATTAATAAGGGAGAAATCCGTGCACTACGAGATTGACTACTTGAGGATAGTTCTCCCAAGATGGATGCTACGTGCCCTTTATCCTATTTGAAGGGGAGTTATTCTTTTCTTACCATCCTATTTCATTGTGAATATCATTTTCATGTTTTCAAGTAATAATTTTCTCTTTTCAATGAGTCTTGCTAATAAATGCTAGAATAGAGTAGAATGCATCAGAGCTATTGTAGATATCATTTTATTCCTTTTGACATTTTACTTCTTGCATGATTAGGAATAAATGTATCCATCTAGATTTTCTTATATCGTTTTAGAGTCCTTTGAAAGTAAATTAAATTTGGTTGTCAAAACTTAGGATTTAAGCCATTGGATGAAATTCTTGGTTGCTTGAGTACCTCTTAGTATTGGATTCTAAATTAATGAATTGAGATGAATTCTTTTTACCTAGTGAGGAATTAGCCAAATTTTTGTGATACACACATGTGATTGTACTCTAGAACTTGCTTAGGTTCTTTCAAAGCTATATTTCTATGATTGGACCACATTTATAGAAGTAAATCACTTTGTTTCTCTTCTTATATCATTTTTGCTATTGCCTTGTTGATACACTCTTAGTCCACATTTCCCTTCCCTCTTTTTCATGTTCATCATAATATTTTGCATGGACTTGGATTCCTTAATGTTTCTTAGTGTTATTTTGCCCGAGACGGACAAAAGTTTAAGTGTGGGGGAGGATGCAAGCATACTATCATTAGAAGCAAAAGTGTGCCAAGTAAAAAAAAAAAAGTGTGAGCTGTTAAAAAAAAAGCAAAAAAAAAACAAAAAAAACAAAACAGCTGAAAAATAATTTGTTGGGACCGGGTGCATGTTGACAAGGATACGGGTTCGTAAATTTTAAAATATTTACGTGCAGCAGAAGAATTAGCATAAATAATTTCTCAAATTATTTTTAAACACGTATCTAGCATGCGACCTTATGATGTGTGGACATGATCATAAATTAAAATTTTGCGGAAAAGTAAACTAATTTACTTAGTACCTCGCGTAATTCGAAGTAAGGGACGAGATCCAGCCGTAGCGTCCCTTGGAAGCTCCGCCTCTATTCGCGTCCACGCCGAGTTCTCTTCGGGATGACTTCGCAAAGCCACGAGTTTTGTGTCGACGAGAACTACTAGATTCTCCAAAGACACAACTAGAAAATCAAGAGAGAAGTATGGAAACTAACCACCAAGTAACGGAATCAAAATTCCGGGAAAGGAAGGACGGAGTCGCGATCCGCTTCTTCTTCTTCTTCGGCACGAACTTGGTGGAGGAAACTCACGGGCACCCTAGGTGCTTGCGCCGGCCCTAGGGGAGGAGAGAGAGCCGGCCCTAGAGAGAGAAAGGGCGCCGGCCCTAGAGAGAGAGAGAGAGTTAGAGAGAGAGAGGGAGAGAGTTAATCTCTTGATCAATCTATTGATTGGAATTCAAGGCTTGCCTTTGGTTCCTTTATATAGTAGCCTCTCCCTTGCCAAGTCTCTCTTTTAACGGAATTAACGGAATTAGTTTTCATAAGAAATTTATCTTATAAATTCTCTTATGAATTATTCCGTTTAAACCAAGTTTTATTATAACTAACTTTATAATAAAACAAATTCATCTCTCCTTTAATTATAGAATAAATTTTACAAGAAATTTATAAACTTTCTTTTATGAAAAAAAAATCAATTCATAATTGATTTTATAAAATTAAAATAAACCATTCCATGGATCATTTTAATTTCCATAAAAGAATAAATTTCTATAAATTTATTTATATAAATTTCTCTACATAAATTTATTTATCCATAATTTATAAAACAAATCGCGCTAGATTTATTTTATTAATTAATCCAAATAAATTGATTTCTTCCCCTTGTTGTGGCCGGCCAAACCAAAGGGATTTAGCACCCTCTTTGGCCGGCCAAACCAAACCGAACCGATCGCGAATTAAACTCATTTAATTCGCCCGATAAGCCTTCAAAAGACTTAGCCATTTTATGTTTCCGTTGCGCCTCTGATTAACTCAGATTCGACTTATTTCTCTTGATCGGAAAATCCAATTTTCAACTCATTTTAAATCCCTCGGATTACTCGTAGTGCGTGTGACTAAATAGGCTTTCGATTTATGTTGGCCGTCTATAATCAACTAATTATAGAACGATCATGAGTGGCACCTAGTAGTACATCATGACCCCCAATTAATCGAAAGATCAACGGTTTGACCTCAGAAGTAATTCTGAAACCCTTCAGCAGCTCTAATGAATCGTGCCCCATTCCCTTCACCATCTTATACCCACTTGGTTCAGGACACGGTCTATTTGTGTCAGTCCCCACTAGGCTGACTACGTCACACCTAGTCCAAGTAGTGTCTTTCTCGTCCTTTGGATTTCTAATTACTCTCATGTATTTAAGAGACTCGCACTCTAAACATGATATGCTCTGGCCAGAGGCTTTGAGTAACAATCCGACGATAGGCCTGGGTATACATCTCCTCGCAAGGAGTGGTGAATCCTTTGTAGGCTGCTCAAACATCTTCGGGCACTTCGGCTTATACCCAATCATCCTGGGTCCACACCTCCTAGGAGATGCTTGCTTAAGATGTTAAAGTATAAGTCTCCATGACCAAGATGACTTGAACACCGCAAGTTAAAGGAACATCGCACTTAAGCTGCAGTAAGAACTTCATTGACATATCTATATAGATTACCATATGAAGTTTTACAGCTAGTCACTCCAATGAACTAGTTCCCTTAACTAGCATCCATGTTTATCTCCGGACATCCCAATGTCACCAGCTAGTGAGAATCTGTGACGACCCCACTTCCCTTAACTTCCTTAAAGCGGACGTCACATTTGCTTAACCTTAACTTTACCTTATCCTTAGCCTTAGGTTACACCTACTTGAGTCCCCTTAACTTGCTCTGAATTTTTTTTTTCTTCCTTCTTTTTTTTTCAAAAAAAAACAAAACAACTTTCATTTTATTTGCTTTGCCAGGATTTGACCCCTAGACCTCTTAGTTGTAACACTAAAGCACTAACCAGCTGCTCTACCCAGTTTTTCTTTAATGATAGCAGTCGACTGCTATTATATCAGTCGACTGGTGTCAGTCGACTGGTATATGGTCAGTCGACTGCCATATCGAACAGAAGGTTCTGTTCGATATAGCAGTCGACTGGTATCTGAGCCAGTCGACTGGCACGCCTGAAACTGCAAATTTCAGACCTGAAAATCCCTTTCAAACATCCACAAATCACATACTATCACTTCGCATTAAGATATAACTTCAAATCTATCATATATACTAGTTTATTTGGCACATTGGCAACTCAAAACCAATCCAAACTCTTGAAATTGAAACTAATACGGAACTTAACCAAACTAACCAAGCATATGGAAAAACATAAGTAAACATCTTCAAGTTGTATCAACTTCTTACTCTATGCGGAAATTAAACACATTGGTTCACTCTTTACTATTCAAAACATAAAACTAAATGTTTCTAAATACCAAACTCTACTCATACTCAACCCAACGGATCTTTTACCCCGGTTCCACCTCCTCTGAACATCAATGCAAGTCCTGTCGCCTCCCAACTTACGCTTTCTCTTTTCCTTTATCTGCAATAGAAGGAAAATGCAACTAATAAGCACAATGCTTAGTAAGTAAATCCCTACTCACAAAATCATGATGTCAATACTAAACATGCTCATTTCGAAGAATGATTTAAAACTTTACTTACTTCAAAACTTACAACTAAACATGCTTACAACTTGAAACACTTTATCATGTTTGTTAATGTATCAAAGTACACAACTAACCGCGCTTACTACTTGAACTACTTTATCATGCTTGCATTGTATCAAGGTACACATATAATAATTAAACACTTTCTCAAAAAAAGAAACTACTTGATCATACTTATATACTTGAAAATAAATAATCAACTTTCTCTTAGGCCTTGACATTGTACCATGGTATCAGTGTACCAACTGCGCGCTTTTCTAATAGGTTGCGAGGTAGCTAGCCACCGCATCCTATTAGAACTTTCTACTAACTTTCTGTGGGCCTTACATTTGCCCGGTACATGTCTCTTTCACAAAAGTAAAATACTTTTCTTACTATACTTATTCATACTTATCAACTAACTTTTCTTTTGCATTAAAAGAACTTAACCTTCCTTACATTAAACTTTCCATCAAGCACACTATGTGCCCTTAACCCAAAACTTCACTTTTGGGTCCTTTCTCATATTAAAACTTATCATGCTTGGCCTACTTACATTCAATACCATTTAATTGGATTACTAACATAAGAAAACATGCAACTTTAACAATCTAAACATGCAATTAGCAAGGTTTCTCAAAACGTGCTTCTACTTTTTCGAAATCATGGCTTTATAGCAAGAATTTCGTAACGAAAACTACTCCTATTGCAGGTGAGTGATTTACTTACATCGGTCTTGAAGAAAACTCACAAAAACAGGGAGAAAACTCCCTACCAAATCCTTTCCCCTCCTTCTTTTGAAAAGCTTCCACCTTTAGCCCTAGGAAACAACCCTAGGTCTTCTCTACTCAAGGGAAAAGGTGAAGAAGAAGAAGAAGAAGAAGAAGAACCCTTGAATTCGCCTCTTCCTCGCCTCTCTTCTCTGTTCACGCGCGCGGCTACGGCTTCTCCAGGGTTTCACGCGACTTAAGGGGCTTAATATACCTCTTAATGAAAAGGCTTAACTACTCTATAACATTATATCTCTCCTTCCTTTTCTGTGCTTGATACCCTAGCCCAGCTGGTTCGTTGGCTTCCCTTCCTCGCTGTGGTCGCGGGTTCAATCCACGGCTGCCCCTTTAAAATGTTTTTTTTTTCCTTTTTTTTTTATTTCTTTCTCCTTTCTCTAAAATACCAAACGGACTCGGAAAATTCCATAAAAATACTCTAAAAATTCCTAAAAATATCTAGAATATTTCTAAACCATTTTTAAATAATTCTAAGGACTTTAAGAACTAAAAAATGGAAATTTTGGGGCGTTACAGAATCAGCTGATTAGAGAATAACCCATGCTAGTCTCAACAGAATTGATAATGTCCGTTTTCATCAATTTATCGACTAGGGATATTTTCAATACTTCACAATTGCACATTTAGAGATAATCACTAGTTGTGATCCCATCACAAATTCTCTTATGCTGTGAATTGTATTGCGGATATTCAGTAGATGAGTTTAAGATCCCAATCAAATACACAAACATGTATACTCAAATAGTGAATTATCATTTATTAAAATGAATATTTACAATCATAAGGCGATTGCCTTAGGACACTTCTCTCATATCACTAACATAATTGGCACACTGAATTTTCACAATTCTTCAATTCCTACTCGACAACAACCATGATACATGCAAGATAACTCAAAAGAAATGGGCAAAGTGAATTGGGATACATTTTTGAGTGTCCAAGTCTTTCACATTTCTTAATTTTTCTACACTTTCTTATCATGCTATATTTCTTCTCCATGTTTCCTTATCATATTAGTTTCTTTGCTTGGCCATATCTTTTTGGTCATATCATATTCTTTATTTGCTTTATCATGAGTCATAAGTGTCCAGTCTCTCAATTTTCTATTTCATCTCTATCATTGCATATATCTTCTTTAACTTGTTTGAATAAGCTTTTGTAGATGTTGATCCAAATCATGAATAATGGTGGAGAGTAGATAATAAGCAAGCTTATGGTAGTGCGAGAACCATGGTTGTGTTGGAGAGAGCTCCACTTTTCATCAAAAATGTAGAACTTAGGAAGAGAGCCACTTTAGAACTTCCCTTGCAAGGATTTTGTAAAATTCATCTCAATGAGTCATGATGGATGAAGTATGCTACGTTGTTGATTTAAGGACAAGTCTCTAGTCCATTGAGCTTAGATTTTTGAGAATTGATAACCTTAGGTAATTTTCTTTCAATTGCTTCCAACTATGATTGAGAATAATCTACGGAAATACATCCTTAGTTTACTAGTTGACTTGTGCGAGACGCCCAAGAATCTAAAATCCATGTTTGATCCACATTTTATATGCTTAAGTTTGCAATTTTATTAGGTTTCATATATTCCCTTCATTTTGGCTTTTAATTCTAATCTTTGTATATTTGGGATATTTTTGACACTAAATTTGAATATCATTTTGTAGGCTTCAATTGATCATGGACCTAGATCAAATTGGGTCAGACTTGAGTCAGGATTGGATCCAGATCAAAAGAATCAAGCATCAGATTAATAGGAGCTGTCCATTCCAGAGAACGGCTAGATCTGAGCCATCGATCAACTTCTGGTCGATCCAAGTCCAAGATAGAATCAATCATGACCAGAGATCAAGATCTGAAAATTTCAGCCAAATCAGAAGTGATCTGACTGTTGGATCGAGCTCAAGATGTTCTAGACCATCCATTCAAGAAAAGGGAAGATCTGGACCATCCGCCACTGATCTGGTCAATCCGAGCTGGGGATAGGTAGATCAGGACCATTGATTGGGATCTGTGAAGTTTGGTTCAGATCGGAAGAGATCCGACTGTTGGATGAAACCGAATCGATCTCAGCCGTCCGTTACTAATGAGCTGTGAGTTCTGGGCTGAGCTACGTTAACTGTGGTTTGGGCTGGCTGAACCAAGGCTAATTGAACCCAACTGTTGATTGAACCCAACTGCTCTGGCTTGGCTGATTGAACCCAAGGTTTGACCGAACACAAGCTAGGACTGAACCCAAGTGTTGAGGCTGATCGAATCCAAATGCTGAGTCTGATTGAACTCAATAGGACTGATCCAACTGTTGGCTGGGTTGGTTGAACTCAACTGGCTTGGCTTGACTGAACCGAACCATTGAGGCTGAAACAACTACTGAACTCAATTGGATTGATTGAACCGGATTGCTGGGCTGAGGTTGAGTGAGTCCAATGGCTTGGCTGATCGAACCCAGAGCTAAGGCTGAGGCTGACCGAACCCGCGCGCAGCCAGAGGGAGAAAAACCGAAGGGGAAGCCTCGATTCAGATGATCGACTCCACACGCAACGCTCGCGGCGATTCTTCTTCTCCACCATCCTCATCGTCGCCGCAAGCTAGGGTTAGGGGTTCCAACCCTAGCCGGCCGGAGCTTAGATCGATCGTGAGTCGAGGGGTTCCCGACTTCATCCACCTCCACCTCCACCGGCGTCTCCACCACTTCATCGCCGCCGCAAGCTAGGGTTAGGGGTTCCAACCTTAGCCGGCCGGAGTTCCTTCGCATCTCGACGCCGACCACAGCTAGGGCTCAGGGGTTCCGAACCCTAGCTGACTTCCCTCCATCTTCATCACTGCCGGCGATCAAAATGCCTTCACAGTTTTTCTTTTCAGCAGTTTAAGTCTTTAAAGTTTTTAATTCTTTGCAGTTTCCTCTTCACATCTTATCAATTCCAGCAGATTTCCAGTAGATCCAGTAGTCAGGTTCAGTTCCTTCATTGCAATTCAGTTTTTCAGATCCCGTAGCCAGTAGAGTTCCTTCCCAGCAATTCGAGTTCTTCACAGCAGTCTCAATTCCCAGCAATTCGATCTTCTTAATTCACAGCAGCTGTTCTTCAACTCAGTTTTTCATCAGTCTCACTTCAGCAGCTCTTCTAATTAATTCCCTTCGACAGTTCATTTCTTTCACAGAAGTGCTGCAGCAGTTCATCAATTGGATTAATGGGTGGTTTAATTGTGTTGTTCTTTGAGTTTTTTTCGTGTTAATTGTTGAATGTTTGTGATAGTTGTTGAATGTTTGTATTTGATGAACTTCCCCAATTCAAATGGCACGCTCCTTTGTCATTTTAATACATGCTCAACTTGTGTTTGGTTAAATGCCTCTTAGAATAGTACTTTCCATTGTGATGTTTCTTAGTTGCTCAATTCTTGTTTTGTGTTGCTCTTTCCAATGCTTTAGGTTTCATATCTTTAGTTTAATGCAAATAGGTTAGGAAATTAAATTTCTTTCATGCTATAGGTTTTATTCCATGCCTAGGTTTCATTAATGCCTTATTTCTTGAATGCTTCTTTCACATTGCCTTTTCTTTTCTGCAATTGTAGTTAGGTTAATTTCGATTTCTTTATCTGCATTGTCCTTCCTTAATTAGAATTAGGTTTCATATTTGCTCTGCTACTCATTTCGTAGTATTAACGTTCAAACCCAAAACCCAGTTCATATCCAAAATCCAAAAGCAATAAGATACGATCCTGGGAATTATCATGCACCGACTACATTCGTTGGGAGACGACTCGAGTTACTCTATGCTACATTAGTTTAGAGGAATTCGGTACTTAAATTGTATTTGAAACCGTAACACGACAAAAAAACGGTTATCAATTATCAAAGGAGATAGAGCAGCTAATGACGGTTCCTTTAGCATTGGCTATAGGAAGCCTCATGTATGCTAAAAACGAGACCGGATATCTGCTTTACCGTAGGCATGGTTAGCAGATATTGGAGTAACCCAGGTAAAGGAAATTGGATTGCGGTAAAAGCATATATCAATAACCGAGAAGGACTAAGGATTATAAGCTGGTTTACCGGGTAGACCAATTCCCTATGGGTTATATGGATACAGAATTCCAGTCGGACAGAGGCAAAATATAAGTATTCCTCGAGTTTTGTGTTTACTTTAGGAGGTAGAACCATAGTTTGGAGGAGTGTCGCGCAGCAGCTGCGTGATGGACTCCACCATGGAAGTTAGATGGATGGCAGTCTCTTTGATATCCAGGAAAGCTACATGGTTCAGGAACCTCAAGATGGACTTAGATGTGATTCCTGGTTTGCCCAGAGCTATCACAATTTGTTATGATAACAATGGTGCAGTTGCAAACCGGAAGGAATCACAAGCCCATAAGGCGAGTAAACACATAGAGCGCAAGTACCACCCAGGAAAGGAAAAGCTATTGTTGCCTAGATTACATCAGAGGACAACCTAGAAGATCTTTTCCACTGAGGCCTTAATAGCGAGAGCTTTAGGCATGTGGAGGATCAAGGAGTCAGATGTGTATAAGTGGTGGAGTCTATCACGCAGCCGCTGCGCGACACTCCTCCATCCATCCAGCTTCCATGGTGGAGTCCACCACTTATACACATCTAACAATCTCCCACTTATACTCAAAGACATTTTGAGTGCAACAAAGTCTTTGAGTATAAGTGGGAGATTGTTAGATGTGTATACTAAAAGTCTTACTCTTTTTATATATCAGATCATCTATATTTTTGAAAAGAGAATCAAAACAACACTAGGTGCTTGTTTATATTAGTACATGCATAAAATTCTTTTACTTGGCATTGTAGATAACATGGTGTGTGGTGTCACATGGAAGATCACGTTATCAGTCCCTTGCTTAGTATAAGTAGAGGCTCACAGCCGAGATGGAAATGGACAAACCATCGGGATGGTTGTAGTGTAATTAGATGTGATTGGTCTTGACCATAGAATTACACTAGTATGCATTGAGTACATGGTGCCGACTAGATCAGTTCATGACAGCTGTCCTTGGCGGGGATTGAGTGCCGACAGGGGGCGATGGCCTGGAGGCAGCATCCTGATTCCTCTAGTTCTGATTAGGAGGCTGCGCCTGCTGCTGCTGCTGCTGCTGGGGTTACACAGGAGCAGTTCTCCCTACTATAGTCAGAGGTTCATGAGATTAGGGAGGAGGTTCGTGGGCTCACCTAGTCTTTTCAGGGGTTCCAGCAGAGACAGGATGACATGTACGAGATGATGCAGTGCTGGAACCTGATGTATCAGGCCCCTCTGTTAGGTATGGCTTGCTGGGTTTCCTATGGGAATACTTGGTCATCCTTGAGAGACCTCTCCATGTCTACGGATTAAAAATTAGTCCGAATGGAGACCCGTCTCCCAACGACCATCTCATCGTCGTATCGTTCGGTATGAATTACAACTTGGTCAATCACAAAGATCGAGCCTTGTAATTTTCCTTACCGAACGACCACTAAAAAGGCGACGAGTGGATTGCCGGTTATTGTGTTTATGGTCAGAGTCCAGTTAATTAATTATTAGCTATGATTCATAATCAAAATAATTAAATAACACACATGAAATGATGAAGCAAAACAATAAGGCACCAAAAGAACAAAAGGGGCCAAGGAAGAGAATTAGACCTTCCTTTACCTTATGATCTTCTACTGTATGACCCTCCCCTCTTGGACGTCGTATGGGCGAGGATCTACCAAGAACCGTGGTCACTAAGTCGATCCCTACTCCTTGCGCCAACCAATCCCTAATCAAAGGCATGCCGCCGACCACCCCAAGAAAGAAGACAATCCGAACACAAACCCGACTACTCCTCCGCCGACGCCTGAGCTTTGCTCCCTTGAGCAAAGCTGCGAGCAACTTCACCACAGCCGCGAGCAACTTCTCCACAAAATCTATAAGATGAGTGAGCAACTCTTCCACAGATTTTTTAAGTTCCTCAACAACTTCTCCACTGCCTGAAACAAGTTGTAAGTTGCATTGACTGCTAGTTGCTTGACTCTAGAGAAAATTTTCAGCTCATCACCTAGGCTGCTACAAGTCACGTGCGCAGCTTGGTATCTCCACAGCAGGAGGCGCTGATCAGCAGTAGGCTTGGAGGAACTGCAACCAAGGAGAAGACGTGAGCAACCTTCTTTCTCCACAGAAGTCGGAGTGATTTTTCCAACAACAAGTTGCGTCAGCAACTTGTTGTCTTCCAGCCAATTGGGGCTGTGAGCAGCAACTTGTTGTGTTGCTCTGAAGGGAGGTTGCGTGAGCCACTTGTTGTGCTCAAGCAATTAATCTGCTCTCCACCACTCCACTGAAAATTGCTCAAGATCAATTAATGTGCTCTCAACCAAAGGTTGCGCCTGAGCAATTAATCTTGCTAATTAATCTTGCTCTCTACCTCATTGAGCGATTTTCTCCACAGGAAGATAATTATGTGCCATAGGAAGCAACTTTCCTGCCTGGCGCCAAACACCCAAAACTGTGAGGGAGAGAGGGAGAGGGAGGAGAAGAGAAGAGGAGAGACCTAGTGTTTTCTTATGTTCCAAAAAGAATTGGATCCCTAGTTTCATGCCACCATGGTGTATATATAGGGCTACGATAGGGACCATGAGGAGGAGTTGGATCTTGGCCTACTAATGGATCCAAACCCGATCCATTAACGAAGATCCATTCCACTAAAGGATCTCTATTGAATTACCTCACCAACCCCCATATTTTCATATGAGCTTCACCTTTTATGAGTCATCCATCCCCTCGTGTTTAAGATATCGAATGTCCGTCAATTAATTTAAATTACTGACAAATTAAATTAATTAACTTCTAGATCCTTGATTAGTACCACTCAACCTTATCATCATGTTGGATCAAATCCACCTGCTGGGTTTAACATGATGAACCTTTTGAGCTCATCAAGGGGGCATCATCATCCCGACTCACCAAGACACGGATTTCGTCAATAATCGATGGCACATCATATAATTAATATTATTTCATAACTTACCGGGCCTATCGATCAAACAGAATAGATCTTGCCCATTGGTAAATCAAAAAAATAATAATCAATCATATGTGTCCGTTATTATATCGGGATTTAGGGATCGTACTCCATAATAAAATCTGAGGTCCTATCCAATTATCAAGCCAGTACAAATTGGATGACCTCTGGTTCAAAATACAGAAGATGTTAGACAAGGGATATACTGGATTTCTAGCACATGTGGTTGACGCAAGTCAAATAAAGGATCGGAAGTTGGAAGATGTCAGAGTTGTGTGCGGGTACCCATAGGTATTCTCGGATGAGTTACCGGGGTTAGCTCTTGATAGAGAAGTGGAATTCGAGATCGAATTGGTTCCTGGTACTAACCCGATCTCCAAGGCACCTTACCGTATGACGCCGGCTGAATTAAAGGAACCTCAAGAACAGCTACAGGAGTTACTCGATAAGGGACTTATTCGCCCTAGTCATTCCCCATGGGGAGCTCCGGTACTGTTTGTGAAGAAGAAAGACGAATCTATGCGAATGTGCATAGATTATTGAGCACTGAACAATGTAACGATCAAGAACAGGTATCCCCTTCCGAGAATAGATGACCTGTTTGACCAATTGAAGGGAGCCACCGTTTTCTCGAAAATCGATCTGAGGTCTGGTTATCATCAAGTTAAAGTAAAACAGGATGATATTCCGAAGACGGCCTTCCGAACAAGGTACGAGCATTTTGAATTCGTTGTTATGCCCTTCGGCGTGACAAATGCTCCTGCTATGTTTATGGACCTTATTAATCGGGTATTCTCGTCTTTTATCGACAAATTTGTAATCGTATTCATCGACGATATCCTTATTTATTCGAGAAACCAAGGAGAGCACGCCGAGCATCTGAAGATAGTACTACAGACTCTTCGGGAAAAACAACTGTACGCCAAGTTTTCCAAATGTGAGTTCTGGCTCAGCCAAGTAGGCTTTTTGGGCCATATTATTTCCAAAGATGGAGTTATGGTAGACTCAACAAAGATTGAAGCTGTGAATAACTGGAGCCGACCGAAGAACGCCAGCGAAATCAGAAACTTTCTCGGGCTAGCGGGCTATTATCGAAAATTTGTGGAGGACTTCACGAGAATTGCAGCCCCTCTAACGGCTCTCACCCGGAAGGATAAGAAATATAAATGGACGAAAAACTGCGAAAGGAGTTTCTTGGAGCTAAAAAGGAGACTTACAAGTGCTCCAATTTTTACCCTTCCAGAAAGTAACCAAGGCTTCGACATGTATAGCGACGCCTCCAAACAGGGACTTGGAGCTGTACTTATGCAGAATGGTAAAGTCATTGCCTACGCCTCTAGGCAACTCAAGGAACATGAACAGAATTACCCCACCCACGATCTGGAATTGGTTGCTGTGGTCTTCGCTCTTAAGATATGGAGGCATTATCTGTATGGAGCGCAGTGTAGGATTTATACAGACCACCAGAGTCTACGATATTTCTTCACTCAGAAAGACCTAAATATGAGACAACGCCGGTGGCTGGAGTTGGTAAAGGACAACGACTACGAGATCTTCTACCATCCAGGGAAGGCAAACAAAGTGGCCGATGCACTCAGCCGGAAGTCAAGTGCCACCTTAATGTCCATATTTAGATTACCCCGACCACTCGAAAGAGAAATTATGAATTTTGGGGTCGAGGTCATCTCTGGATGGCTTTCTACCATGATAATATCGCCGACGCTGTTCGAGGACATATTGGAAAAACAAAAGGGTGATCCGAGTCTTCAGAGAATAAAGCAGGAGATGCTAGAAGGAAAGGGCAATGGTTTTCATATCGCCAATGGGGGGTACTCTACCTTAGGGATCGTCTATGTATCCCCAATGATCTGGAGCTGCGTCTCACAGAACCCCTTATTCGATGCATCCGGGATCCACCAAAATGTATCAAGATCTGAAGGAGAAATTCTGGTGGTCCGGTATGAAGAGAGTGTTGGTGCAGGAAGCACCAGATCGAACCTTGTTTTGATATTGGCAAAGGATTCAAAGTTAAGTTTATTTGTGATCTAATAATGTTACTTGAGTCTGCAGAAAGAAGTCCTAGCGAAGGGCTGCTAGGCACCTGGCGAAGGACTGCCAGGAAACAAAGTCCTAGCGAAGGGCTGCTAGGCACCTGGCGAAGGACTGCCAGGACACAAAGCCCTAGCGAAGGACTGCTAAGCACCTGGCGAAGGAATTGCAGGATACAAAGCCCTAGCGAAGGACTGGTAGGCACCTGGCGAAGGAATGCCAGGATACAAAGGCCTAGCGAATGACTGCTAGGCACCTGGCGAAGGAATGCTAGGATATAAAGACCTAGCGAAGGACTGCTAGGCACGAGGCGAAGGACAGCTTGGTACTAAAGACCTGGCGAAGGACAGCTAGGCACCTGGCGAAGGACTGCTGGGCAAAAGTCCAACCGGAGGAGCCAGTTGGCATCAGGTAAATTCTCCTGAGAGGAGTAGGTGAGGACGCGTTCCCCGTCGAGGGAACAGTAGGCGTCGGTTCGACCTAGGGCTCAATTTGGGAGACCCAAAGTCAGAACCAAGACAGCTAAGGCTGTATAAAACTAACATATTATTGCTTTATGTTGTTTTGGACTAACCCTGGATGCACGACCGAAGGAACGAGTGTCTGCAACTCAGAGAGCCTCAAAGGAGTGAGGCAGTAGCTGAGTAGGGCGCCCGGAGTGTCCCGGGCGCCCCCAAGGTGAATACAAAATAGATGAAGCAAACGAAGTAATTCGGCAGCATATGGGCGGGGCGCCCTCGTGCTCCCGGGCGCCCCCCATGCTCCCGGGCGCCCCCAGCGTCCCGGGCCCCAGCTTAAGCTAACGAAGCAGAAGCCAGCGAAGCCAAACGGATAAGAGCTGACCCAGTCAACCCGGGCGCCCCCAGCGTCCCGGGCGCCCCGGTCAAAGCCTGATCCCGAGATTGAAGGGATCAGAGCTGACCGAGAGGAACTCAGATCAGCTGACACGTGGGGGGGCGCCACCGACGTTCCGGGCGCCCCCAGGGGCTATAAAAAGGCCCTCGACCCCAAGGCTTTAAGGAATCAATTTTTCCAACACATTCACGCTCTTCTACGCTCACGCTCTACTCCGGAAACCTCCCGACTCGAGATACAAGCGCCGACGACGTCCCTCTGCTTCAAAAATACGATCTACTCCGGACGTCGGTAATTGAGAACGGCGTTCTTTTAGTTTACTGTACTAATCTTGTAATCTATACCTGTAAACTTTTTGCGCATATAGAATTGCCCGCAGAAAATGGTCAACGACCGTGGGCCTTGGAGTAGGAGCCGACCGCGACTCCGAACCAAGTAAAAAACTTGGTGTTTGCGTGTGTTTGTGTTAATTTCTGCTGTGCATTCTCTATTTCTTAATCCGAACGTTTTACGATATTCACCCCCCCTCTATCGTTATTCTCGATCCAACAAGTGGTATCAGAGCGGGGTAGCTCAAATTTAGTGCAACCACCAATTTGAGAGATTTTTTTTTCGGATTTAGGAAATTTTTAATCTTATTTCATTTCCTTCTTGTTAATCGAGGTTGGTGCAACACCACTCGACCTTTTTTCAAATAAATAATATCTGTAGGTTGGTGCAACACCACTCGACCTTTTTTAATTTTGAATTCTTATTTTCTCACCATTACTCAGAATTGATAAAACGAACCATTTTTGAAAATTTGTCATAATTTTTTTTTAATTATTATTTTAATATTTTTCTCAAAATTTGTGCTAAGCAAAAATTTTTCCAAACAGTAAATTCTTACCTTTTCATCATTAATCAAAATTGATAAAGTCAACATTTTCAAAAATTTGTCAATAATTTTTATTTTATTTTATTATTATTTTACCTCAAAATTCGTGCAAACACTTTTATTGAGCTAGTTTTTTCTCTCTCCCGCACTACTAATCCAAGACCAAGTCTTGGTACATTTTTTGTGTTTCTTTTGTGTACGAGGTATAAACTAAATGGCCAACCAAGAATGGAACAGTGCTCGTCCACCGCTCTTCTCCGGCGAAAATTTCAACTCCTGGAGAAATCTAATGGAATCCCACCTGAAGGCTAATCTAGATTTATGGTTGATAATCCAAACGGGGTTCACATTCCTCACAGAAGAAGGAACATCTATCACTTGGGACAAACTAGATGAACCAACACTGAGGAAGATCGAGACAGATGCAAGGGCTACTGCAATCCTACAATGTGGCCTAACCAATGAAGAATTGAAGCGGGTCGGATCCTTCAGATGTGCTAGAGAAATCTGGGAAAAACTGATTGACCTTCATCAAGAGATCTCAGATGAAGAAGAAGATCAGGTAAGTTATCTTGCCCTTTCGGTCCAAGCACAAACAGCCGAGTCAGAGTCTGAACCCAAATCCAAAGTCGAACCAGAATCAGACGACAAATTGACTGAGACGGTAATCGATTTTGAATTCTTTTCAAAATTAGAATTAAATAATCAAACAGATACTGTAATGGTCGAGGAAGGTGTAAATTCTTTTGCAGGGAAAAATCCTAAAGAACCACCAAAGAAGGAGCTTCAACTAGTATCCGAGTCCGACTCAGACACAGAATCAGAAGATGAGCCTAGATCCGAGGCGGCAAGAATCAAGGGGGAGATTCCCAATAAGGAACCAAAATGTAAAAGTGTAAAATCAGATTTTAAAAATCATGTAATTTGTTACTCATGCAGGGAGAGAGGGCACTACCAAAGTAAGTGTCCTACTCATAAGATTCGAACGACACCACTGACGGCGACAAAGGAATCAGTTCCAAAAGCACGAAAGGACAAAAGTCGCATTCAATGCTTCAAGTGCCAGGAGTTCGGGCATTACAAAAGTGAATGCACAGATAAAAGAGCTACCAAGAATGCCGAACAAACAATCAACAAATGTAAATTTACAGTATTTGAAAATCCGTTATTTACCTTGAATAATGTGATTGATTCATGTAACTTAATTAAAGCAAATTTCAGAAAATTGAAACAAGAAAATGAAACCCTAAAACATTAGGTCAATAAGTTAGAAAATTTAATTCATAATCTTGCTGATTTCGAAAATCCGGAGTATTACTCCAATTGTGACCTTACTTAGACAATTGTTTGTTTTAATTATGTGTTTCTTTTTATTTTTGTTTTTTTTTTGCTTAGAAAGGATTGGTTATGTTAGTAATATGAGAGAAGTGTTCTAAGGCAATCGCCTTATGATTGTAATCATTTATTTTAATAAATGATAATTCACTATTTGAGTATACATGTTTGTGTATTTGATTACGATCTTAAACTCATCTACTGAATGTCCGCAATACAATTCACAGCATAAGAGAATTTGTGATGAGATCACAACTAGTGATTATCTCTACATGTGCAATTGTGAAGTATTGAAAATATCCCTAGTCGATGAATTGATAAAAACGGACACTATCAATTCTGTTGAGACTAGCATGGGTTATTCTCTAATCAGCTGATTCTCACTGACTGGTGACATTGGGATGTCCGGAGATAAACATGGATGCTAGTTAAGGGAACTAGTTCATTGGAGTGACTAGCTGTAAAACTTCATATGGTAATCTAAATAGATATGTCAATGAAGTTCTTACTGCAGCTTAAGTGCGATGTTCCTTTGACTTGCGGTGTTCAAGTCATCTTGGTCATGAAGACTTATACTTTAACATCTTAAGCAAGCATCTCCTAGGAGGTGTGGACCCAGGATGATTGGGTATAAGCCGAAGTGCCCGAAGATGTTTGAGCAGCCTACAAAGGATTCACCACTCCTTGCGAGGAGATGTATACCCAGGCCTATCGTCGGATTGTTACTCAAAGCCTCTGGCCAGAGCATATCATGTTTAGAGTGCGAGTCTCTTAAAT
>JAGFNQ010004408.1:112019-136112 GCA_024364735.1 Boesenbergia rotunda
TTTGGAAACTTTAATATTTGTCATAATCTCAATTTTGGAAAAATTTTCAATTATGGAAATTTCCAATTATTATAAATTTTAGATTTAGGAATTTCAAAGTTTGGAAATCCTCATGAAATTTCGCAAACGTTTGAAATATCCTA
Source organism: Boesenbergia rotunda (assembly GCA_024364735.1). Taxonomy (NCBI): domain Eukaryota; kingdom Viridiplantae; phylum Streptophyta; class Magnoliopsida; order Zingiberales; family Zingiberaceae; genus Boesenbergia; species Boesenbergia rotunda. Next base: position 112,163 of record JAGFNQ010004408.1, read on the forward strand.
GTTTCTGAAATTTTATGATAATTGTGAAAACTTCCCATCTTTGGAAACTTTCCAATTTTGGAAATTTTCTATTTTAGAAATTTCCCAATTTTGGAAATATGTAAGTTTTCTTTGTACCAGAAACTTACAATTATTCTAAAACCTATTATGAAATCTCGCAATTTTGGGCACTTTATTTCAAGAAAGTCTAGACAAATTATGGACAATTAATTGACATTAAATTTGAATTGGTTTTTAATTGACAACAAAATTCTTTATTTTGGATTGAGCCTCGGGGAGCCGTCCAATTTAAAGTTAGTTGTTGTAATTTAATTTCCCAATTTTAAATGAAATTGTCATGTTTAATTTGGTTACGCTTCCGAAGCGGACCAAATTGGATTTACGACAAATTACTTTTCTTTGGGTATCTAGCCTCGGGAGCCACCCTTTAGAAAACGATTTGTTGTAATTAATTAAATCCATGAATAAAATATGATTTAAGAGGTGATGCTCTTACATATTGTTGTCTCCAAAATTAATTAGGAAAATGGTTTCCTATAGAGTTTCTTAAATGAGATTTTCATGAAATAATATGTGGTTGAATTAAGGGAATTGTCTTTTAATTTAATAAGATTTGATTTAGAGAAATCAAAGTCTTAAACATATTATTTCCGAAATTGATTATGACAATTTAGGAAATTGTTTCCCAAAACAATTCCTTTAATAAAGTATGAAATTAGAATTAGGAAATCCGGTTCCTAATTCAATTCATGGGACTTGATAAATTAAGTCACATACATACTTTATTAAGGAAATCGTTAGTCATGACATAATTATATGTCATGAATGTGCTTAGAAAAGAAAGGATGAGACCCAAAACCCCTTACAAAATATTAAGGCCAACACCTTCCATTAATATGGTTAGAATCGGAGTTTTGTTTCTCGTTTGGGTTGATGGACACATCCATGCCCGGCTTGAACCTCAACATGTTCAAACCATGGAATTAGTTTATGATTAATATAGTTGGAGTCAGAGGTCAATCCTTAGTTTTGGTTGTTGGACACATCCAAGCCTGACTAAACGATTGAATGAGCTCCAACCATATTAAAACTATTTCTTGATTAATGGGTCAGCCTTAAGCTTGGAGCATCGATTTATTGTGCCACAGCCAAGGTCGATGTAAAGAGAGGTGCAGTTGGGTGCTATGTATAATGTCGCATACTTGTTAATGAGTTAACAACCCAATGATTTATGCAAACATTCAATTAGTTGATAGCATAATGTGATAGTTTCATATATGTGATATGTAATCGGTATAATTACCTACCTTCATAGCTAAGAATAACTTGATGGCCACAGCCATGGTTGTTCTTATCTATGGTTAGATATCAACCTATTTGGAGATGTTCCTACAATCTCCCAAATTGATAAAAAGGGTTATTCAATTTGAAAAATAAATAGAATTTTTAATTAATGTATATTGATACATTCTTTAATCATTCTTCTCACATAAACTCAATTTGTATTTCTAGGTTAATCACTCGATCATGTCTTATCTGAACTTGCGTTCCATATTGGACACAAATAAACTGACTGGAACAAACTTCATGGACTGGCTTCGAAACCTGAGGATAGTCCTCAAGGCAGAGAAGCTTGCTTATGTCATTGAAGATCAACTTCCCAACCATCCTCCAAAAGGTGCAACTTCAGACCAGCTAGTGGCCTATCAGAAACATGTGACCGATTCTGAACTTGCGAGTTGCATCATGCTAGCCTCTATGGTACCTGAGCTGCAAAAGCAGCATGAGCATTTGGATGCTTATACCATCATCTTCCATCTTAATGAGTTGTTTGAAGAGCAGGCGAGATCCGAAAGGTTCGAAGTCTCCAGACTCCTCTTCACCACTAAGATGCAGGAAGGCACTTCTGCCTCGCAGTTTGTATTAAAGATGTTGGAGTACATTGAGCGACTGAGCACACTCGGTTTTGCAATGGATCATGAACTAAGTATTGACTTAATTCTGAGTTGTTTGCCCAAAAGTTATTCACAATTTGTGATGAACTATCGGATGAACAAACTAGAGACTACCATTCCTGAGTTGCTCAACCTGCTGAAGACTGTGGAGCCTTCTGTAAAGCCGGATCAAAAGACGGTACTGTTAGTTGGTTCCTCGAAGAAAGGTTCTAAGAGGAAGGCCAAAGAACAGAATAAAGGGAAGAAGAAAAGGCCAAAAAGACTGAAAAGAAACCAAAAGGAACTTGCCATCATTGTGGCAAGGAGGGTCACTGGCGAAGAAACTGCAAGGTTTATCTTGAGTCCTTGAAGAATAAGGCATCCGATGCACCATCCTCTTCAGGTATCTTCGTTATTGAATGTCACTCTATTTCCTCAAATACCTGGGTACTTGATACTGGGTGTAGCTCACATATATGTAATGACATACAGGGGCTAAGGAATAGAAGAAGACTCGTCAAAGGAGAAGCGAATTTGTGAGTTGGAAATGGAGCAAAGATTGCTGCTGTTGCCATCGGAACATATTTGCTAAAGCACTGGACGTGTCTTAGAATTGGATAATTGTTATTTCGTTCCTTCGTTAATAAAGAACATTGTATCTATTTCATGTTTGAATGAAAAGGGTTATCATTTAACTTTTAGTAACAATTGTTGTTACATAACTTTAAATGGCGTTCTTTATGGGAATGGAACTTTGTGCAATGGTATCTACACGTTAGATTTATCCGGTGACGTTTTCAATATCGAAGTTAGCAACAAACGTGCTCGAATAGATAATCGAATAGACTCCTACACTTGGCATTGCCGTCTTGGCCATGTAAGTAAGAAACGCATGACCGAATTACACCGATGTGGAATTCTGGAATCATTTGAACCCGGTTCATTTGATACATGCGAATCATGCTTAAAAGGCAAGATGACCAAATTACCCTTCTCCGGAAAAGGTAATCCAGTGGGAGAATTGCTTGGTCTAATACATACTGATGTATGTGGACCAATGTCAACTCTTGCACAAGGAGGCTATAGCTACTTCATCACCTTTATCGATGATCACTCATGATTCGGGTATGTGTTCTTGATGAAACACAAATCTGAAGCTTTTGAGAAATTCAAAGAGTTCAGAAATGAAGTAGAGAAACAGCTTGGCAAAAGTATTAAGATACTTCGATCCGATCGAGGTGGTGAATACTTAAGTCAAGAGTTTCAAGATTATCTTAGGGACAATGGGATATTGTCCCAATGGACTCCGCCATATACACCACATGAGAGGCCCAACCGAACCTTAATGGACATGGTTAGGTCGATGATGAATCATGCAACTCTTCCAAAATCCTTTTGGGGCTATGCACTTAAGACAGCTGTTTACTTGCTAAACAGAGTCCCGACCAAGGTAGTCTCTACTACTCCATATGAGACATGGAATAGTAAGAAACCTCACTTAACTCACCTTAAGATATGGGGTTGTCCTGCTTATGTGAAGCGGACTGTATCAGACAAATTGGATGCTAAGTCTGATAAATGTCTATTTATTGGATACCCTAAGGAAACGAAGGGTTACCAATTCTATCATCCCTTGGAACAAAAGGTGTTTGTTTCAAGGCATGCTGTATTTCTGGAAAAAGAATTTCTTTTACAAGAAAACAGTGGGAGTGGCATTGAACTTGATGAAGTTCAAGAAACTCCAATAGACATTACAGAGACACCTAGTCTAGACCCACAACCAATAACTCATAATGATGAGCTATCAGTTGAACCTAAAACAACACCACCTCTTCGTAGATCTGATAGGACACGCAATATTCCAGAGAGATACGGATTTCTCATAAGCGAATCGAATGACGTGTTACTCATAACGATGATGAACCTATCAGTTATGAAGATGTTCTGAAATGTTCAGAAAGGGACAAATGGCTTGAAGCCATGAAGTCGGAAATGGATTCCATGTACGAAAATCAAGTATGGGACTTGGTTAACCCACCTGAAGGGATTAAGCCCATAGGGTGCAAGTGGGTTTTCAAGAAGAAAACCGACATGGAAGGTAATGTAGTTACCTTTAAGGCTAGATTAGTGGCAAAAGGATATCGTCAAAAACAAGGAATTGATTATGACAAAACCTATTCGCCAGTAGCTATGCTTAAATCCATTCGGATGCTCCTAGCCATAGCAGCTCATTATGATTATGAGATATGGCAAATGGATGTGAAAACAGCTTTCCTTAATGGAAACCTGCTTGAGGATGTATACATGATACAACCTGAAGGTTTCACATCGGTTGATAAAACCAAAGTATGCAAGCTTCGACGATCCATATATGGACTGAAGCAAGCATCCAGGAGCTGGAACATCCGTTTTGATGAGACAATCAAAGAGTTTGATTTCTCACAAAATCCTGACGAACCTTGGGTGTACAAGAAGGTTAGTGGGAGTGCAGTCGTATTCCTAGTATTATATGTCGATGACATATTACTTATAGGAAACGATATATCAGTTTTACAGACAGTTAAAATTTGGTTGTCCAAAACTTTCTCCATGAAAGACCTGGGAGAAGCAACTATATCCTTGGGATTAGAATCTATAGAGATAGATCAAAACGGTTGCTTGGTCTTTCGCAGTCTACGTATATAGACCGAGTGCTAAAAGGTTTAGCATGTCGGAATCCAAGAAAGTTACCTTCCCATCAGGCATGGGATCAACCTTTCAAAGTCTATGTGTCCGCGCACAGAAGACGAGAGGATTTGCATGAAAAGATTCCTTATGCATCCGCGATAGGATCTATCATGTATGCTATGTTATGTACAAGGCCCGATGTATCGTATGCTTTGAGCGTCACAAGCAGATACCAGTCGGATCCAGGAATGGATCATTGGGCGGCTGTCAAGACAATCCTTAAGTACTTAAGAAGAACTAAGGATGTGTTCCTAATATATGGAGAAGGAGATATGGTAATACGTGGGTATACAGATGCCAGTTTCCAGACAGATAAGGATGACTCCAAATCGCAGTCTGGATACGTATTTACTTTGAATGGAGGCGCAGTAAGTTGGAAGAATTCCAAACAAGACACCGTAGCGGATTCTACCACGGAAGCAGTCTGGATCAAGAAGTTTGTCTCAAAACTTGGTGAGGTTCCATCCATTGATGAAGCAATACCGGTTTATTGCGACAACAATGGAGCAATTGCACAAGCAAAGGAACCAAGGTCTCATCAGCGATCCAAACACGTGCTTCGCCGCTATCATCTGATCAGAGAGATTATAAGTAGGAATGATATACAAATTGAGAAAATTCCCACTAAAAGGAATTTAGCGGATCTTTTAACTAAGGCCTTGCCTCAAAACAAGTTTGAGGGTCATGTTAGAGCCTGTGGTATTGGATACCGTAGCGATTGGCATTAGGCCAAGTGGGAGTTTGTTAGTAATATGAGAGAAGTGTCTTAAGGCAATCGCCTTATGATTGTAATCATTTATTTTAATAAATGATAATTCACTATTTGAGTATACATGTTTGTGTATTTGATTGGGATCTTAAACTCATCTACTGAATGTCCGCAATACAATTCACAGCATAAGAGAATTTGTGATGAGATCACAACTAGTGATTATCTCTACATGTGCAATTGTGAAGTATTGAAAATATCTCTAGTCGATGAATTGATAAAAACGGACACTATCAATTCTGTTGAGACTAGCATGGGTTATTCTCTAATTAGCTGATTCTCACTAGCTGGTGACATTGGGATGTCCGGAGATAAACATGGATGCTAGTAAAGGGAACTATTTCATTGGAGTGACTAGCTGTAAAACTTCATATGGTAATCTAAATAGATATGTCAATGAAGTTCTTACTGCAGCTTAAGTGCGATGTTCCTTTGACTTCCGGTGTTCAAGTCATCTTGGTCATGGAGACTTATACTTTAACATCTTAAGCAAGCATCTCCTAGGAGGTGTGGACCAGGATGATTGGGTATAAGCGAAGTGCCCGAAATGTTTGAGCAGCCTACAAAGATTCACCACTCCTTGCGAGGAGATGTATACCCAGGCCTATCGTCGGATTGTTACTCAAAGCCTCTGCCAGAGCATATCATGTTTAGAGTGCGAGTCTCTTAAATACATGAGAGTAATTAGAAATCCAAAGGACGAGAAAGACACTACTTGGCTAGGTGTGACTTAGTCAGCCTAGTGGGGACTGACACACACAGACCATGTCCTGAACCAAGTGGGTATAAGATGGTGAAGGGAATGAGGCACGATTCATTAGAGCTGCTGAAGGGTTTCAAAATTACTTCTGAGGTCAACCGTTGATCTTTCGATTAATTGGGGGTCATGATGTACTACTAGGTGTCACTCATGATCGTTCTATAATTGGTTGATTATAGACGGCCAACATAAATCGAAAGTCTATTTAGTCACACGCACTACGAGTAATCCGAGGGATTTAAAACGAGTTGAAAATTTGATTTTCCGATCAAGAGAAATAAGTCGAATCTGAGTTAATCAAAGGCGCAACGGAAGCTTAAAATGGCTAAGTCTTTTGAAGGCTTATTGGGCGAATTAAATGAGTTTAATTCGCGATGGGTTCGGCTCGGTTTGGCCGGCCAAAGAGGGTGCCAACCCTCTTTGGTTTGGCCGGCCACAATTATGGGGAAAAACCAATTTATTTGGTTTAATTAATAAAATAAATCTAGCGCGATTTGTTTTATAAATTATGGATAAATAAATTTGTATAAAGAAATTTATAGAAATTTATTCTTTTTTTATGGAAATTAAAATGATCCATGGAATGGTTTATTTTAATTTTATAAAATCAATTATGAATTGATTTTTCCATAATAAGAAAATTTATAAATTTCTTGTAAAATTTATTCCATAATAAAAGGAGAGATCTATTTGTTTTATTATAAAGTTAGTTATAATAAAACTTGGCTTAAACGGAATAATTCATAAGAAAATTTATAGGATAAATTTCTTATGAAAAATTCCGTTAAAAGAGAGACTTGGCAAAGGAATGGCTACTATATAAAGGAACCAAAGGCAAGCCTTGAATTCCTAATTGAGTAATCAAGAGATCTAGTAGTTCTCTCCCTCTCTCTCTTATTCTCTCCTTCTCCTTTCCTCCTAGGGCCGGCGCCCTCCTCTACTTGCTAGGGCCGGCGCACATCCACCCTAGGGCCGGCGCTCCACCCTCCCTTGAGGTTGCCGTGGGTCATCATCACCAAGGAGAAGCCAACCAAGAAGAAGAAGAAGCGGATCGCAACTCCTTCCTTCTCGGAATTTAGATTCCGTTTCTTGGTGGTTAGTTTCCTTTCTTCTCTCTTGATATTCTAGTTGTGTCTTTGGAGAATCTAGTAGTTCTCGTCGACACAAAACTCGTGGCTTTGCGAAGTCATCCCGAAGAGAACTCGGCGTGGACGCGAATAGAGGCGGAGCTTCCAAGGGACGCTACGGTTGGATCTCGTCCCTTTCTTCGAGTTACGCGACGTACAAAGTAAATTAGTTTACTTTTCCGCAAAGTTTTAATTTATGATCATGTCCACACATCATAAGGTTGCATGCTAGATACGTGGTTAAAATAATTTGAGAAATTATTTTATGCTAATTCTTCCGTTGCACGTAAAAATTTAAAATTTTATGAACCCGTATCCTTCTCAACATGCACCCCGTCCCAACAGGTTAGTATAAGGACTAAATCAGTTAATTGAAATTTGAACAACATAGTATTGGGTGGAGGTGAGATGATAGTACATTAGGGAAGCCATCTTGGCGGAACTAGCCAAAGCTACCGATCCAAGACCCAAACTAATTAGACCAGAATTTCTCAAAAAGTAATCTTGAAAATGAAATTTCACTAAAAGGCTTTGTCAAGGAAAGGGTTGATGATCCAATAAGGCTACGGCCAAAGAAGGCCTTGTGCCTCGCCATGACCTGGAAGCCAATTTTTGAAATTCAAATTCAATTTACTCTTTGTTAAATTCGAATCTAACACAAATTTTCAGTTAATTTTAGATTCAAATATCTCTTTTCAAAATAAATTTAAAATTGGGTTTAAAAAATTAATTTAACTTTTCAAAATTAATCATGGCCTTTTCAAAATAAATCTTTCTATCAAAATATGCATCTCACAAAACAGTTAAGGATATCCTGTTTTGTCACTTAGAAATCGGTGAGATGCTTAGGACCTAAAAGTTGAGTCTAACCCAACCAACTAATTCAAATTAATCAAACTAAAATTAATTCAATTAAATCAAAATCAAATCTTAATTAAATCAATTAAATTCATCAATTAAATTAAATCTTAATAAATTAAATTAAATTCCTCTGACTTTTAAAATTCAAATTTAATTCATCTGACTTTTAAAATTCAAATTTAATTCAACTGACTTTTAAAATTCAAATTTAATTTAAAATTCAAATTTAATTCAACCGAACAACTTTCAAAATTAAAATTTAAATTCAACTAAACAAACTTAACCCTCTAAAGTTTAATTTTCTCAAAAATCAAATTCAACTTTTTAACTAAGAGTTAATGTTTCAAATCATTGTAATTAAAATCAAGTCTCTTTTGTTCACTAACCTAAAATTTATTTCATAACATTTATTTCTTTCCTTTACCATTATACAAACATTTCTTTCAGACATTCAGTTTATTCTTGTATGGCAAAAATTCACCTTGGGATTACTTAGGATATTTTTTTTCTGCAGTCCGGGCATAGATATTTATATTTTTTTGGGACTTAAAATAAAAAAAACTTCTATTTTTTTTTCATTTCCACTTTTCAGTTTTCTATATTCATTTTCTCAAATAGGAGAATGAAATTATGTTTCAAATCATTAAAACAAAATACTTTTTTTTAAACTTAGTTTTCTTCTCTTTTTGTTTGAATCAAACCCGAAGACTAAGAGGAGGATTAACTTGTGGTCAACATGCTTCCAAGGACTATGTCAAGTTTAGGGGGAGGTAAATTAAAAGAACTATTGAACATTTCAAAATAAGTTGTGTTAATACACAAGTTTTCAAAGTTCTTTTGAAAATACAACTAATTTGCCTTTAAAAATACCAATATTCTATTTCTCAAAATGTTTTTGTGGCTTAGTAAATCCTTTTTGAAATACTTTTTGAAATTTTCTTGAGTTTGGAGAATTTCCAGGACACTTAGGGAAATGCCCTTGTAGTTAACAAGGTTTCCTAGGATTGTGTCAGACTGGAAAGGAAACCATGCCAAGTAAAGTATTATGTTTTCAAAATAACAATAATTTTTTTGTAAAATATTATGTTCAAAAGTATTTATTAGTACTTATATTTGTCAAAAATAAATAACATCCTGCAAAAGTACTAATACTTTTTCAAAGCACTAATATTTACAAAGTACGAATATTTTTTAAAGTACAATACTAAACATGTTTAAAAAAACAATTTTTTTTCAATCTTTTTCAAAGTGAAAATGTGTTTCAAATTTTCTTTTGTATAACATTTTTTTGTATTCTTCCAAAAGAACTATCTGTTAAATGAAAATATTTTTTTTAAAAATCTTTTCCAAATAAAAGTTTTTCTAAGGCAATAGTGTCCTATGTGCGTAAATTTTCTAAAGACTTGCCTACAAATACAAAATTTGTTTTAAAATTTCACAATACTTTTCAAAGTAGAGTTTTTCCTTAGTACAATTTAAGTTGCTTGCTATACTTTTAGAATTATACTAAGTATTTTTATTTTCAAAACTCATAGGCTCTGATACACAATTTTTTTCCCTTAAACCCTTTCAAAATATATTTTTCAAAAAGAGTATTTTTAAGAGGAAAGCAGAAAAAGTAAACAAAATTTTTCCTTAAATTTCTTTCCTTTTTCAAAGAAAGTTTATCTTAGAAATGATCTAAAATATAAGGAGAAGATTTCACATTAAGGGGGAGAGAAAGGAAAGAAAGGAAACTTTGTCTAATTCTTATCTCTTTTTCAAAAAGTGCTGCAAAAATTTCTAAGTGTTTCAAAAGTGCATGTTTTTTTTTGTTTAACAAAACATAGGCTTGCAAAACTTTTCAAAATGAAAAATTATCTAAGTGTAAAAAGTTTTGTTAGTGAAAATGCTTTTACTCTATTTTTGAAAAACACTATGTCAAAAACATGAAGCACATAGAAAAACTCAAAAATCCCTGTTAAATATGTTGTTCACCCATAAATATTTTTTGATATATGTCAAAGGGGGAGGAAAGGTCAAAGTTAAGAGTTAAGTTAATTGTTGACTTATAACACAATTATTCAGGGGGAGTATAAGAAATTTTTTTTCAAAATTACATTGGTTTTAGACTTTATACTATTCAGAATTGCTATGATATATTGGTCTTAACCATCTTGATTAAACTGTTATAATTTTTACTTAACTTTGAACTGTGTTGCCATAAATCAAAAAGGGGGAGATTGTTGGTGCAGAAAGCACCAGATCGAACCTTGTTTTGATATTGGCAAAGGATTCAAAGTTAAGTTTATTTGTGATCTAATAAAGTTACTTGAGTGTGCAGAAAGAAGTCCTAGCGAAGGGCTGCTAGGCACCTAGCGAAGGACTGCCAGGACACAAAGCCTTACCGAAGGACTGCTAGGCACCTGGCGAAGGAATGCCAGGATACAAAGCCCTAGTGAAGGACTGCTAGGCACCTGGCGAAGGAATACCAGGATTCAAAGCCCTAGCGAAGGACTAGTAGGCACCTGGCGAAGGAATGCCAGGATATAAAGACCTAGCGAAGGACTGCTAGGCACGAGGCGAAGGACAGCATGGTACTGAAGACCTGGCGAAGGACAGCTAGGCACCAGGCGAAGGACTGCTGGGTAAAAGTCCAACCGGAGGAGCCGGTTGGCATCAGGTAAATTCTCCCGAGAGGAGTAGGTGAGGACGCATTCCCCGTCGAGGGAACAGTAGGCGTCGGTTCGACCTAGGGCTCCATTTGGGAGACCCAAAGTCAGAACCAAGATAGCTAAGGCTGTATAAAACTAACATATTATTGCTTTATGTTGTTTTGGACTAACCCTGGATGCAGGACCGAAGGAACGAGTGTCTGCAGCTCAGAGAGCCTCAAAGGAGTGAGGCAGTAGCTGAGTAGGGTGCCCGGAGTGTCCCGGACGCCCCCAAGGTGAATACAAAACAGATGAAGCGAAAGAAGTAATTCGGCAGCTTATGGGCGGGGCGCCCCCGTGCTCCCGGGCGCCCACCATGCTCCCGGGCGCTCCCAGCGTCCCGGGCGCCCCCGTCAAAGCCTGATCCCGAGATTAAAGGGATCAGAGCTGACCGAGAGGAACTCGGATCAGCTGACACGTGGGGGGGCGCCCCCGACGTTCCGGGCGCCCCCAGGGGCTATAAAAAGGCCCTCGACCCCAAGTCTTCAAGGAATAAATTTTTCCAATGCATTCACGCTCTTCTACGCACACGCTCTGCTCCGGAATCCTCCCGACTCGAGATACAAGCGCCGATAATGTCCCTCTGCTTCAGAAATACGATCTACTCTGGACGTCGGTAATTAAGAGCGGCCTTCTTTTAGTTTACTGTACTAATCTTGTAATCTATACCTGTAAACTTTTTGCGCATATAGAATTGCCCGCAAAAAACGGTCAACGACCGTGGGCCTTGGAGTAGGAGCCGACCGCGTCTCCGAACCAAGTAAAAAACTTGGTGTTTGCGTGTGTTTGTGTTAATTTCCGCTGTGCATTCTCTATTTCTTAATCCAAACGTTTTACGATATTCTCCCCCCCCCCCCCTCTATCGTTATTCTCGATCCAACAGAGAGATGTGGCCCAGCATGTTGGCACTTGCCTGACCTACCAACGAGTGAAGGCAGAGCACCAGCGACCCAGAGGAGTTCTGCAGCCACTTCCGATTCCGGAATGGAAATGGGATGATACCTCTATGGACTTTATTTCAGGACTTCCCAAGACTACAAATCGATATGATGCGATATGGGTAATTGTGGATAGGTTGACGAAGTCTGCTCATTTCCTAGCAATCAATATGACTTATTCGATTGAGCAACTAGCTCAATTATATGCTAAGGAGATAATCAGACTTCATGGAGTTCCCAAGACAATCATCTCAGATAGGGATGGTCGCTTTACCTCACACATTTGGGAGTGCGTCCAGAAGTCTCTCGGCACTAAATTACGATTCAGTACAGCTTTTCACCCTCAGACTGACGGGCAAACTGAACGAGTGAATCAAGTGCTGGAGGACATGTTGCAGGCTTGTGCCCTGGATTTCAATGGGAGTTGGTGCCGATATCTATGTTTAGCGGAATTCGCCTACAATAATAGCTACCAAGCTACTATCGGAATGGCACCTTATGAAGCCTTGTATGGGAGGAGATGTAGGTCTCCGATCTGTTGGTATGTAGGTGGTGAAAAGGAAGCGATGGGGCTCACGACGGATATCATCGACGACACCACCCGAGCTATACAGAACATTCGACGACGGAAAGAAGCTGCTCAGAGTCGGCAGAAGAGTTATGCAGATGTCCGGCGTAGGCCACTGGAATTCAATATTGGGGATCTGGTATTCCTCAATGTGGCTCCTATGAAAGGGGTAACGAGATTCGGGAAGAAATGAAAACTAAGTCCGCGTTATGTGGGACCGTACCCGATACTGGAAAGAGTCGGCAAGGTGGCATATGAGCTAGAGCTGCCTCAAGAGATGTCGGCTATCCATAATGTGTTCCATGTGTCGATGCTCAAGAAGTGTATTCTAAACACGGATCAGGTGATCGAGCCACAGACAGTACAAGTTCAGGAGGACCTAAGTTTTGAAAGCCGACCTATCCAAATCTTGGATCGAGAAATCAAAAAGCTAAGGAACAAGGAGGTACCCTTAGTCAAGGTCCTATGGCAAAGTCAAAGGTTCGAGGAAGCTACTTGGGAACGCGAGGACGAGATGAGACGCAAGTACCCGGAGCTATTCTAAGATCGAGGATGAACTTTCACGAGGTATGGGGGATTGTAACGACCCAGAAAATTTTCTCAATATTTTCTTTAAAAATATTGACCATGCCTAGATAGATTCTCGAGGAACATAGGGACACTAGTATAAACCTTAGCATGATTTTCGATATAGAATAAGAAGCTAAGTGCTAATGGGCCTTACGTGGGCTTTTCTAGTACCATGGTTATTAGTAGATCTTAGGTAGAATTTGATATAAATAGAAATGGGTTTCAATTAGGAATATTAGCATGGCTATTGGTGGGCCATAGGGGGCATTGCCGAAAAATAAAATAAAATAAAAATAAAGTGCATGCACCAAGGATTGAACCTTGGACCTAGTGTAACACCATGCATGCACTAACCAGTTCACCTAGCAAGGGAGTGCTACTAGAGAATGAAGTGGATTTTAGTTAAGGCTTAAGGAAGTGAAGAGTCACCATGTGAGAAGACACCATGACCTTTCACTTGCCCCCTCCATTTAGTATAAGAGGGGTGGATGAGGGGAAAAATACTTAAGTTATTTTCTTTTACATCATGACTTTTCCTCTTCCCTTCTTCCATCTCCTTCCTTCTTCTAGCCGAAACCCACAAGGGTTTGTTTCCCTTAGAAAAGCTTTACAAAGGACTCCATCTTGAAGACCCAAGGCTTTCTACAAGGCTACAAGGGCTAAGGAGAGGTCTAGGGTCAAGGAGTTTTCTTTTGGCTTCTTTATTCAAGGTGATAATCAAAATAAACCAAGGTAAGACCCCCTCACCTATGGTATAATAGCTTTCAAGTTGTTTGTCATGATATAAGTTTTTGTTGGCACACCATGTTGAGAAATATATGGTTAGGGCTTTTGAAGGTTTCGGCCAAGCATGTTTTGGGGCTAAAAAAATGATGTTAAAACCCCCTCTTATGTTTCCTAATGTTTACTCATGATAAGTTAAGCATAAAAGTATGATTTGGGGAATTTTGTAGCACCCTAAAACCCCTTTAGGGTTTCGGCCACCACCCATGTCCCATGGTTAGGTTTAAACTCAAACCTCCAAGCATGTTACCAAGAACCCTATGACATAATGAATGTTAATTGTAAAGTTTATGGATTTTTCATGGACTTATTTCCCCTTATAGGGTTTCGGCCAATGCATGAATTAGGGTTAGGACTAAGGGTTAGATCCAATTAAGGGTTCAAATGACTTCTCATGGTATTGTATGTATTGAATTGGACATTTATGGTGAATCATGTGAATAACTCCATATGCTTGTGGCCTCTAGGGTTTCGGCCAAGGTCAAGTGTAGGGCTAATAAAATTAGGGTTAGCTCCAACTATGGGTTATAATGGCTCCCTATGGCTTTGTATGTAATGTATAGGTTTTCTTTTACTCATGGAACCCTTCATGTTGATTGAATGATAGAGTCTCCTCTTAATGAACTTTCGGCCAAGTCAAGGAACTAGGGTTTGGGGTTGGGTTAAGGTCTCAAGGATACTTGTTTATAGTTTATCATGATGTATGTATATGTTAAGTATTTTGCAAGAATTTTTATGCTACCTACTACCCTAGCTTTATGTGTTATATGCCATGACTTTGTATGTCTAGGTTATGTGCTATGTTTATTCATGAATGTTTTAACTATATACCATGAACACATGTATTTGATGTAGGCTTCATGTTATATAGAATAATGCATGTATGTTGTTAAATTCCCATAATAGATATATGTTTATGAAGGTCTATGCATGCTCTATTATGAATGTCATGAACCTAAGTAATGTAGAATGCCATGGGCCTAAGTAGTATGTATCTTGTTCATAAGAATTTCACCCATGCATGTTCTATGATGGATACTATGATTATGTATGTATGTCATGTTTTATGAATGAAGAAGATGAATGAAGACAATGTTTATGCCTTAAGTACGAATGATAAGTATGAATGATGAAGGCATAATGATGTTATGAATTAAGTATGAATGATGAAATGCCAAGTATGATTATGTCATGCTTCATGTGACAAGATTATGGTTATGTCTTAAGATATGTTATGTATGTCTATGAATGATGAAGCATGCAAAGTTACTTTACTTTATGAATGGGCTTGTACCGGACCCAAGTAAGGGTCCAAGGGATGGGCACCTTAAGAATGCCTCGGTTCTGGACTACCGTAGCTGTCCACGGTTCTGGGACTACGTAGCTGTCCAATAGGGATGGGCACCTTAAGAACGCCTCGGTTTTTGGAACTACTGTAGCTGTTCCTACCCTAGTAGGTCGAGGCTAGCTACCTCGTATTTACTTAGGGATGCACACTTATGATGTATGTATGTGGTACAAGCCGGGGACCCCAATGATGTTATGATTATGTTTATGTATTTAAAAGTATGAATTTCAATTAAGCATCCTTATGTATATACATTTGACTCATGCATTCATTCATGTTATACATTATGCCATGATAAGTATGTTTTATGCTGATGTTTTATGTTGAGAATATGCTTATGTCCACGTTAAGAAATATGCCATGATAAATATGTTTCATGCTCATGTTATGTTAAGAATTATGTAATGATAAGTATGTTTTATGTTTATATTTATGTTAAGAATCATGCTATGTTAGATGTTCATATGCTTATGATTTATGCTAAGACCATGCTTATGTTTTATGTACAGAATTATGTTATGTCAAATGCTTTATAGGTTTATGTTTAAGTGACGCATGGTTTTAGTGAGTAGGAAAGGGTCTTTCTAAGCCTATGTGCTTATAGTCTTATTTTTCTTATACCGCAGATCAAGCAAGAGGTTATTAAGTGGAGCAGCAGGAGAGGCAATAGTGTGTGTGTGTGGCAGTGACATGGCAGAAAGAAATGTTTTAATATTATACTTGTCACATGTTCTATGTTTTTTGCAAGTCTCATGCTATAATTAGGATGGTTCGTCAAGAAAATTTTACACTTGCTACTTATGTTGCCTAATGGATGACTTATGTGAATTTTATGTCATGATACTAAGTATGATGTTAATTGTTAGTGATATGAGAAAAGTGTCCTAAGGCAATCGCCTTATGAATGTAATCATTTATTTTAATAAATGAATATTCACTATTTGAGTATACATGTTTGTGTATTTGATTGAGATCTTAAACTCATTTACTGAATGTCCGCAATACAATTCACAGCATGAGAGAATTTGTGATGAATTCACAACTAGTGATTATCTCTACATGTGCAATTGTGAAGTATTGAAATTGTCCCTAGTCGATGAATTGATAAATACGGACACTATCAATTCTGTTGAGACTAGCATGGGTTATTCTCTAATCAGCTGATTCTCACTGGCTGGTGACATTGGGATGTCCGGAGATAAACATGAATGCTAGTTAAGGGAACTAGTTCATTGGAGTGACTGGCTGTAAAACTTCATATGGTAATCTACATATAGATATGTCAATGAAGTTCTTACTGCAGCTTAAGTGCGATGTTCCTTTGACTTGCGGTGTTCAAGTCATCTTGGTCATGGAGACTTATACTTTGACATCTTAAGCAAGCATCTCTAAGGAGGTGTGGACCCAGGATGGTTGGGTATAAGCCGAAGTGTCCGAAGATGTTTGAACAGCCTACAAAGGATTCACCACTCCTTGCGAGGAGATGTATACCCAAGGCCTATCGTCGGATTGTTACTCGAAGCCTCTGGCCAGAGCATCACATGTTCAGAGTATGAATCTCTCAGAAACATGAGAGTAATTAGAATCCGTTGGACGAGAAAGACACTACTTGGGCTAGGTGTGACGTAGTCAGCCTAGTGGGGACTGACACACATAGACCGTGTCCTGAACCAAGTGGGTATAAGATGGTGAAGGGAATGGGGCACGATTCATTATAGCTGCTGAAGGGTTTCAGAATTATTTCTGAGGTCAACCGTTGATCTTTCGATTAATTGGGGATCATGATGTACTACTAGGTGTCACTCATGATCGTTCTATAATTGGTTAATTATAGACGGCCAACATAAATCGAAAGCCTATTTAGTCACACGCACTACGAGTAATCCGAGGGATTTAAAACGAGTTGAAAATTGGATTTTCCGATCAAGAGAGATAAGTCGAATCTGAATTTTTCAGAGACGCATCGGAAGCATAAAATGGCTAAGTCTTTTGAAGACTTATTGGACGAATTAAATGAGTTTAATTCGTATGGTATAGGCTTGGGTTTGGCCGGCCAAAGAGGGTCCCCACCCTCTTTGTTTGGCCGGCCACATTAAAAGGGGAGAACCAAATTGTTTGGTTCAAATTATAAAATAAAACGAGCGTGGTTTGTTTTATAAAATTATGGATAATATATATAAATTTTTATAAACCGAAGTTTGGTTTATTATTTTCATGAAAATTAAAATAAACTTTGAATAGTTTATTTTATTTTATAAAATCAATTATGAATTGATTTTTCCATGATAAGAAAAATTTATATAATAAATTTCTTGTGAAAATTTATTCCATAATAAAAAGGGAGACATGGTTGTTTTTATTATAAATTAAATTATGATAAAAAACTTGGCATGATGGAATAATTTATAGAAAAATTTATATGATAAATTTCTTATAAAAATTTATTCCATAAAAAGGAGACTTGGCGATTGAGAGACTACTATATAAAGGAACTAAGGCAACGCTTGGAAATTAATCTAAGAGATCTAGAAATAAACCCTCTCTCTCTCCTTCTCTCCCTCTCCCTCCTCTAGTGTCGCTGACCCTAAAAGGAGGACCCCTTTGTTGCTGTAAGCTTCATCCACCAAGCAGCTGCCGAAGAAGAAGAAGAAGCGGGCGCAACTCCTTCCTTCCTCCCGGAATCTTGATTCCGTTCTTCGTTTGGTGGTTAGTCTTCCCATCACTCTCTTGGTATTCTTGTCGTACCTTTGGAGAATCTAGTAGTTCTTGTCAGCACGAAACTCGTGGCTTTGCGAAGTCATCCCGAAGAAAACTCGGCGTGGACGCGAATAGAGGCGGAGCTTCCAAGGGACGCTTACCGTTGGATCTCGTCCCTTCCTTCGAGTTACGCGAGGTATTAAGTAAATTAGTTTACTTTATGCAAAATTTTAATATATGATCATGTCTACACAATATAAGGTTGCATGCTTAGATGTGTGGTTAAATAATTTGGGAAATTATTTATGCTAAATCTTCCGCTGCACGTAATAAATTTTAAAATTACGAACCCGCATCCATGTCAACATGCACCCGGTCCCAACAGTGGTATCAGAGCCGGTTAGTGTTCGACATAATCATATAATTGTTTTGCGGATAACTTTGTCATGATCTCAATTTTGGAAAATTTTTCAATTATGGAAACTTTCCAATTATGGTAAATTTTAGATTTAGGAATTTCAAAGTTTGGAAATCCTTATGAAATTTCGCAAACTTTTGAAATATCCCTGTTTCTGAAATTTTATGATAATTGTGAAAACTTTTCATTTTTGGAAACTTTCCAATTTTAGAAATATTCCAATTTTGGAAATACGTAAATTTTCTTTGTACCAAAAGCTTACAATTATTCTGAAAATTTTTTATTTTTGGAAACTTTCCATTTATGGAAAGCTCGCAATTTTGGGCACTTTCATTCAAGAAAGTCTAGACAAATTATGGGAATATTAATTGGCATTTAAATCCATAATTGGAAATTAAATTATTTACAAAATTTTTTATTTTGGATTGAGCCTCGGGGAGCCGTCCAATTTAAAGTTAGTTGTTATAATTAAATTTCCTAAATTGAATTTAAATTGTCAAATGTTTAATTTGGATTGAGCCTCTGGGAGCCGTCCAAATTATATTATCAATAAATTCTTATTTTGGATTGAGCCTCGGGGAGCCGTCCAAATTAAGTTATTTATTGATATTAATTTTCCATAAATAAAATATGTGATCAAATCTTGGAACTTTTTAAGGTGATTCTCAAACGATAATTTTCTTATTTGATTTATGAGGTGATGCTCTTACATATTATTGTCTCCAAAATTAATTAGGAAAATTGTTTCCTATAGAGTATATTTTCTTAAATAAGATTTTCATGAAAATAATATGTTGTTGAATTAAGGGAATATGTCTCTTAATTTAATAAGATTTGATTTAGAGAAATCAAAGTCTTAAACATATTATTTCCGAAATTGATTATGACAATTTAGGAAATTGTTTCCCAAAACAATTCCTTGAATAAAGTGTGAAATTAGAATTAGGAAATCCGGTTCCTAATTCAATTAATGAGACTTAATAAATTAAGTCACATACATACTTTATTAAGGAAATCGTTAAAACATGACATAATTATATGTCATGAATGTGCTTAAAAGAAAAGGATAAGACCCAAAACCTCTTACAAAATATTAAGGCCAACACCTTCCATTAATATGGTTAGAACTGGAATTTTGTTTCTCGTTTGGGTTGATGGACACATCCATGCCCGGCTTGAACCTCAACATGTTCAAACCATGGAATTAGTTTATGATTAATATAGTTGGAGTCAGAGGTCAATCCTTAGTTTTGGTTGTTGGACACATCCAAGCCTGACTAAACGGTTGAATGAGCTCCAACCATATTAAAACTATTTCTTGATTAATGGGTCAGCCTTAAGCTTGGAGCATCGATTTGTTGTGCCACAGCCAAGGTCGATGTAAAGAGAGGTGCAGTTGGGTGCTATGTATATTGTTGCATACTTGTTAATGAGTTAACAACCCAATGATTTATGCAAACATTCAATTAGTTGATAGCATAATGTGATAGTTACATATATGTAATATGTAATCGGTATAATTACCTACCTTCATAGCTAAGAATAACTTGATGGCCCCAGCCATGGTTGTTCTTATCTATGGATGGATATCAACCTATTTGGAGATGTTCCTACGATCTCCCGAATTGATAAAAAGGGTTATTCAATTCGAAAAATAAATAGGATTTAATGAATGTATATTGATGCATTCTTTATCATTCTCATCACATAACCTTAATTTGTATTTCTAGGATAATCACTTGATCATGTCTTCTCTGAATTTCTGTTCCATTTTGGACACCAATAAGTTAACTAAGGAGAAAAGGATTGAAAAAGCACCAAAAGGCACTTGCCATCATTGTGGCAAGGAGGGCCACTGGCGAAGAAACTGCAAGGTTTATCTTGAGTCCTTGAAGAAGAAGGCATCCAATGCCCCATCCTCTTCAGGCATCTTCGTTATTGAATGTCACTCTATTTCCTCGTACACCTGGGTACTTGATACTGGGTGTAGCTCACATATATGTAATGACATACAGGGGCTAAGGAATAGAAGAAGACTCGTCAAGGGAGAAGCGAATTTGCAAGTTGGAAATGGAGCAAAGATTGCTGCTATTGCCATCGGAACATATTTGCTAAAGCTCCCTACTGGACTTGTCTTAGAATTGGATAATTGTTATTTTGTTCCTTCGTTAATAAAGAACATTGTATCTATTTCATGCTTGAATGAAAAGGGTTACCATTTAACTTTTAGTAACAATTGCTGTTACATAACTTTAAATGGTGTTCTTTATGGGACCGAACTTTATGCAATGGTATCTATACGTTAGATTTATCCGGTGACATTTTCAATATCGAAGTTAGCAACAAACGTGCTCAAATAGATAATCAAATAGACTCCTACATGTAGCATTGTTGTCTTGGCCATATAAGCAAGAAACGCATGACCAAATTACACCGATGTGGAATTCTGGAATCATTTGAACCCGGTTCATTTGATATATGCGAATCATGCCTAAAAGCCAAGATGGCCAAATTACCCTTTTCCGGAAAAGGTAAACCAGTGGGAGAATTGCTTGGTCTAATACATACTGATGTATGTGGACCAATGTCAACTCTTGCACAAGGAGGCTATAGCTACTTCATTACCTTTATCGATGATCACTCACGATTCGGGTATGTGTTCTTAATGAAACACAAATCTGAAGCTTTTGAGAAATTCAAAGAGTTCAGAAGTGAAGTAGAGAAACAGCTTGGCAAAAGTATTAAGATACTTTGATCCGATCGGGGTGGTGAATACTTAAGTCAAGAGTTTCAAGATTATCTTAGGGACAATGGGATATTGTCTCAATGGACTCCGCCATATACACCACAGCATAATGGTGTATCTGAGAGGCGTAACCGAACCTTGATGGACATGGTTAGATCTATGATAAATCATGCAACTCTTCCAAAATCCTTTTGGGGCTATGCGCTTAAGACAGCTGTTTACTTGCTAAACAGAGTCCCGACCAAGGTAGTCTCTACTATTCCATATGAGACGTGGAATAGTAAGAAACCTCATTTATCTCACCTAAAGATATGGGGTTGTCCTGCTTATGTAAAGCGGACTATATCAGACAAATTGGATGCTAAGTCTGATAAATGTCTATTTATTGGATACCCTAAGGAAACGAAGGGTTACCAATTCTATCATCCCTTGGAACAAAAGGTGTTTGTTTCAAGGCATGCTGTATTTCTAGAAAAAGAATTTCTTTTACAATAAAACAATGGGAGTAGCTTTGAACTTGAAGAAGTTTAAGAAACTCCAATAGACATTACAGAGACACCTAGTCTAGACCCACAATCGATAACTCATAATAATGAACTATCAGTTGAACCTAAAACAACACCACTTCTTCGTAGGTCTGATGGGACACGCAATATTCGAGAGAGATACGGATTTCTCATAAGTGAATCGAACGACGTGTTACTCATTAACAATGATGAACCTATCAATTATGAAGATGTTCTGAATAATTCAGAAAGGGATAAATTGCTTGAAGCCAATAAGTCGGAAATGGATTCCATGTACAAAAATCAAGTATGGGACTTGGTCTTCCAGAAGGGATTAAGCCCATAGGGTGCAAGTGGGTTTTCAAGAAGAAAACTGACATGGAAGGTAATATTGTTACCTTTAAGGCTAGATTAGTGGCAAAAGGATATCGTCAGAAACAAGGAATTGATTATGACGAAACCTATTCGCCAGTAGCTATGCTTAAATCCATTCGGATGCTCCTGGCCATAGCAGCTCATTATGATTATGAGATATGGTAAATGGATGTGAAAACAACTTTCCTTAATGGAAACCTGCTTGAGGATGTATACATGATACAACCTGAAGGTTTCACAACGGTTGATAAAACCAAAGTATGCAAGCTTCGACGATCCATATATGGACTAAAGCAAGCATCCAGGAGCTGGAACATCCGTTTTGATGAGACAATCAAAGAGTTTGATTTCTCACAAAATCCTGACGAACCTTGTGTGTACAAGAAGGTTAGTGGGAGTGCAGTCGTATTCCTAATGTTATATGTCGATGACATATTACTTATAGGAAACGATATATCAGTCTTACAGTCAGTTAAAATTTGGTTGTCCAAAACTTTCTCCATGAAAGACCTGGGAGAAGCAACCTATATCCTTGGGATTAGAATCTATAGAGGTAGATCAAAACGATTGCTTGGTCTTTCGCAGTCTACATATATAGACCGAGTGCTAAAAGGTTTAGCATGTCGGAATCCAAGAAAGGTTACCTTCCCATCAGGCATGGGATCAACCTTTCGAAGTCTATGTGTCCGCGCACAGAAGACGAGAGGATTTGCATGAATAAGATTCCTTATGCATCCGCGATAGGATCTATCATGTATGCTATGTTATGTACTAGGCCCGATGTATCGTATGCTCTGAGCGTCACAAGCAGATACCAGTCTGATCCAGGAATGGATCATTGGGCGGCTGTCAAGACAATCCTCAAGTACTTAAGAAGAACTAAGGATGTGTTCCTAATATATGGAGAAGGTGATATGGTAATACGTGGGTATACAGATGTCAGTTTCCAGACAGATAAGGATGACTCCAAATCTCAGTCTGGATACGTATTTATTTTGAATGGAGGCGCAATAAGTTGGAAGAGTTCCAAGCAAGACACCGTAGCGGATTCTACCACGGAAGCGGAATATATTGCAGCTTCGGAAGCAGCAAAGGAAGCAGTCTGGATCAAGAAGTTTGTCTCAGAACTTGGTGTGGTTCCAACCATTGATGAAGCAATACCGGTTTATTGCGACAACAATGGAGCTATTGCACAAGCAAAGGAACCAAGGTCTCATCAGCGATCCAAACATGTGCTTCGCCGCTATCATCTGATCAGAGAGATTATAAGTAGGAATGATATACAAATTGAGAAAATTCCCACTGAAAGGAATTTAGCGGATCCTTTAACTAAGGCCTTGCCTCAAAGCAAGTTTGAGGGTCATGTTAGAGCCTGTGGTATTGGATACCGTAGCGATTGGCATTAGGCCAAGTGGGAGTTTGTTAGTGATATGAGAAAAGTGTCCTAAGGCAATCGCCTTATGATTGTAATCATTTACTTTAATAAATGAATATTCACTATTTGAGTATACATGTTCGTGTATTTGATTGAGATCTTAAACTCATTTACTGAATGTCCGCAATACAATTCACAGCATGAGAGAATTTGTGATGAATTCACAACTAGTGATTATCTCTACATGTGCAATTGTGAAGTATTGAAATTGTCCCTAGTCGATGAATTGATAAATACGGACACTATCAATTCTGTTGAGACTAGCATGGGTTATTCTCTAATCAGCTGATTCTCACTGGCTGGTGACATTGGGATGTCCGGAGATAAACATGAATGCTAGTTAAGGGAACTAGTTCATTGGAGTGACTGGCTGTAAAACTTCATATGGTAGTCTACATATAGATATGTCAATGAAGTTCTTACTGCAGCTTAAGTGCGATGTTCCTTGACTTGCGGTGTTCAAGTCATCTTGGTATGGAGACTTATACTTTGACATCTTAAGCAAGCATCTCTAAGGAGGTGTGGACCCAGGATGGTTGGGTATAAGCCGAAGTGCCCGAAGATGTTTGAACAGCCTACAAAGGATTCACCACTCCTTGCGAGGAGATGTATACCCAAGGCCTATCGTCGGATTGTTACTCGAAGCCTCTGGCCAGAGCATCACATGTTCAGAGTTGAATCTCTCAGAAACATGA
>JAGFNQ010004409.1:0-19408 GCA_024364735.1 Boesenbergia rotunda
TTCGTACATGGAATCCATTTCCGACTTCATGGCCTTCAAGCCATTTGTCCCTTTCTGAACTTTTCAGAACATCTTCATAACTGATAGGTTCGTCATCGCCAATGAGCAACATGTCATTCGATTCACTTACGAGAAATCTGTATCTCTCTGGAATGTTGCGTGTCCTATCAGACCTACGAAGAGGTGGTGTAGTTTTAGGTTCAACTGATAGCTCATCATTATGAATTATCGGTTGTGGGCCTAGACTCGGTGTCTCTGTAATGTCTATTGGAGTTTCTTGAACTTCATCAAGTTCAATGCCACTCCCACTGTTTTCTTGTAAAAGAAATTCTTTTTCTAGAAATACAGCATGCCTTGAAACAAACATCTTTTGTTCCAAGGGATGATAGAATTGGTAACCCTTCATTTCCTTAGGGTATCCAATAAATAGACATTTATCAGACTTAGCATCCAATTTGTCTGATACAACCCGCTTCACATAAGCAGGACAACCCCATATCTTAAGGTGAGTTAAGTGAGGTTTCTTACTATTCCAAATCTCATATGGAGTAGTAGAGACTACCTTGGTCAGGACTCTGTTTAATAAATAAACAGCTGTCTTAAGTGCATAACCCCAAAAGGATTTTGGAAGAGTTGCATGATTCATCATCGACCTAACCATGTCCATCAAGGTTCGGTTTCGCCTCTCAGATACACCATTATGCTGTGGTGTATATGGCGGAGTCCATTGGGATAATATCCCATTGTCCCTTAGATAATCTTGAAACTCTTGACTTAAGTATTCACCACCCCGATCGGATCGAAGTATTTTAATACTTTTGCCAAGTTGTTTCTCTACTTCATTTCTGAACTCTTTGAATTTATCAAAGCTTCAGATTTGTGTTTCATCAAGAACACGTACCCGAATCGTGAGTGATCATCGATAAAGGTGATGAAGTAGCTATAGCCTCCTTGTGCAAGAGTTGACATTGGTCCACATACATCGTATGTATTAGACCAAGCAACTCTCCCACTGGATTACCTTTTCCGGAAAAGGGTAATTTGGTCATCTTGCCTTTTAAGCACGATTCACATGTATCAAATGAATCGGGTTCAAATGATTCCAAAATTCCACATCGGTGTAATTCGGTCATGCGTTTCTTACTTACATGGCCAAGACGGCAATGCCAAGTGTAGGAGTCTATTCGATTATCTATTCGAGCACGTTTGTTGCTAACTTCGATATTGAAAACGTCACTGGATAAATCTAACGTGTAGATGTCATTGCACAAAGTTCCATTCCCATAAAGAACGTCATTTAAAGTTATGTAACAACAATTGTTACTAAAAGTTAAATGATAACCCTTTTCATTCAAACATGAAATAGATACAATGTTCTTTATTAACGAAGGAACGAAATAACAATTATCCAATTCTAAGATGCGTCCATTCGGGAGCTTTAGCAAATATGTTCCGATGGCAACAGCAGCAATCCTTGCTCCATTTCCAACTCGCAAATCTGCTTCTCCCTTGACGAGTCTTCTTCTATTCCTTAGCCCCTGTATGTCATTACATATATGTGAGCTACACCCAGTATCAAGTACCCAGGTATTTGAGGAAATAGAGTGACATTCAATAACGAAGATACCTGAAGAGGACGGAGCATCGGATGCCTTCTTCTTCAAGGACTCAAGATAAACCTTGCAATTTCTTCGCCAGTGACCCTCCTTGCCACAATGATGGCAAGTGCCTTTTGGTTTCTTTTCAGTCTTTTTAGCCTTTTTCTTCTTTCCCTTATTCTGTTCTTTGGCCTTCCTCTTAGAACTTTTCTTCGAGGAACCAACTAACATAACTGCCTTTTGTTCCTGCTTTACAGAAGGCTCTACAGTCCTCAGCAGCTTGACTAACTCAGGAATGGTAGTTTCCAGCTTGTTCATCCGATAGTTCATCACAAATTGTGAATAACTTTTGGGCAAACAACTCAGAATTAAGTCAATACTTAGTTCATCATCCATTACAAAACCGAGTGTGTTCAGTCGCTCAATGTACCCCAACATCTTTAGCACAAACTGCGAGGCAGAAGTGCCTTCTTGCATCTTAGTTGTGAAGAGGAGTCTGGAGACTTCGAACCTTTCGGATCTCGCCTGCTCTTCAAACAACTCATTAAGATGGAAGATGATGGTAAAAGCATCCATATGCTCATGCTGCTTTTGCAGCTCACGTACCATAGAGGCTAGCATGATGCAACTTGCAAGTTCAGAATCGGTCACATGTTTCTGATAGGCCACCAATTGGTCTGGAGTTGCATCTGCTGGAGGATTTGAGGGAAGTAGAACTTCATGGACATAAGCAATCTTCTCTGCCTTGAGGACTATCCTCAGGTTTCGAAGCCAGTCTATGAAGTTAAGCCCAGTTAATTTGTTGGTGTCCAAGATGGAACGCAAATTCAGAGAAGACATGATCGAGTGATTAACCTAGAAATACAAATTGAGATTATGTGAGAAGATTTATTAAAGAATGTATCAACATACATAAATTAAATCCTATTTATTTTACGAATTGATTCTCCCTTATTATCAATTCGGGAGATCGTAGGAACATCCCCAAATAGGTTGATATCCAACCATAGATAAGAACAACCATGGCTGTGGCCATCAAGTTCCTCTTAGCTATGAAGGTAGGTAATTATACCAATTACACATCACATATATGTAACTATCACATTATGCTATCAACTAATTGAATGTTTGCATAAACATTGGGTTGTTAACTCATTAACAAGTATGTATCATTATACATAGCACCCAACTGCACCTCTTTTTACATCGACCTTGGCTGTGGCACAACAAATCGATGCTCCAAGCTTAAGGCTGACCCATTAATCAAGAAATAGTTTTAACATGGTTGGAGCTCATTCAACCGCTTAGTCAGGCTTGGATGTGTCCAACAACCAAAACTAATGATTGACCTCTGACTCGAACTATATTATTCATAAACTAATTCCATGGTTTGAACATGTTGAGGTTCAAGTCGGGCATGGATGTGTCCATCAACCCAAGCGAGAAACAAAACTCCGATTCTAACCATATTAATGGAAGGTGTTGGCCTTAATATTTTGTAAGGGGTTTTGGGTCTCATTCTTTCTTTTCTAAGCACATTCATGACATAGAATTATGTCATGACTAACGATTTCCTTAATTAAGTATGTATGTGACTTAAGTTATCAAGTCTCATTAATTGAATTAGGAACCGGATTTCCTAATTCCAATTTCATACTTAATTAAAAGAATTGTTTTGGGAAACAATTTCCTAAATTGTCATAATTAATTTCGGAAATAATATGTTCAAGACTTTGATTTCTCTAAATCAAATCTTATTAAATTAAGAGACAAATCCCTTAATTCAACCACATATTATTTTCATGAAAATCTCATTTAAGAAACTCTATAGGAAATCATTTTCCTAATTAATTTTGGAGACAACAATATGTAAGAGCATCACCTCTTAAACATATTTTATTCATGGATTTAATTAATTACAACAAATCGTTTTCTAAGGGTGGCTCCCCGAGGCTCAGATACCCAAAGAAAAGTAATGTGTTGTAAATCCAATTGGACGGCTCCCCGAGGCTCAATCCAATCAAACATGACAATTTCAATTAAAATTGGGAAATTAAATTACAACAACTAACTTTAAATTGGACGGCTCCCCGAGGCTCAATCCAAAATAAAGAATTTTGTTGTCAATTTAAAAACCAATTCAAAATTTAATTGTCAATTAACTGTCCATGAATTTGTCTAGACTTTCTTAAAAGAAAGTGCCCAAAATTGCGAGATTTCAAAAATAGGTTTTCAGAATAATTGTAGGTTTCCGGTACAAAGAAAACTTACATATTTCCAAAATTGGAAAATTTCTAAAATAGAAAAATTTCTAAAATTGGAAAGTTTCCAAAGATGGGAAGTTTTCGAAATTATTATAAAATTTCAGAAAATAGAAAATTTCAAACGTTTGCGAAATTTCATGAGGATTTCCAAACTTTGAAATTCCTAAATCTAAAATTTATTATAATTTGAAAGTTTCCATAATTGAAAATTTTTTCTGAAATTGAGATCATGACAAAGTTTTCCACAAAACAATTATTTGATTAAGTCGAACACTAACCGGCTCTGATACCACTGTTGGGACCGGGTGCATGTCGACAAGGATACGAGTTCGTAAAATTTTAAATTTTTACGTGCAGCGGAAGAGTTTGCATAAAATAATTTCCTAAATTATTTTAACTTCGTATCTAGCATGCAACCTTATAGTGTATTGACATAATCATAAAATAAAAGTTTGCGAAAAGTAAACTAATTTACCAAGTACCTCGCGTAACTCGAAGTAAGGGATGAGATCCAACCGTAGCGTCCCTTGGAAGCTTCGCCTCTATTCGCGTCCACGCCGAGTTCTCTTCGGGATGACTTCGCAAAGTCACGAGTTTTTGTGCCGACGAGAACTACTAGATTCTCGGAAGGCACAACTAGAAGGTTAAGAGAAAAATTAGGAAAACTAACCAACGAAGTAACGGAATCGGATTCCGGGAAAAGAGGAGTCGCTATCCGCTTCTTCTTCTTCGTGTTCGGGTTCTCCTTCTTCTTGTTAGCTCACGCCAACCTTGCTTGGTGTTGATAGGGTGCGCCGGTCCTAGCAACCAAGAGAGAGCCGGCCCTAAATCAATGAAGGGCGCCGGCCCTAATGAAGAAGAAGGAAGAATAGAGGAGAGATTAAGAGAGAGAGAGGGAGAGCTCTATTATTAGTTAATTGGGAATAAGGGCTAGCCTTTAGTTCCTTTATATAGTAGCAACTCCTTTGCTAAGTCTCCCTCTAAACCGAATTAACGGAATTAACGGAATTAGTTATAAGAAATTTATTTTATAAATTTTCTTATTGCTTATTCCTTTTAAGCCTAGTTTTATTATAACTAATTTATAATAAAACAAATTAGTTATCATAAGAAATTTATCCTATAAATTCTCTTATGAATTTTATTATAACTAACTTTATAATAAAACTAACTAATTATCATAAGAAATTTATCCTATAAATTCTTATGAATTATTCCGTTTAAAAAACAAGTTTTATTATAACTAATTTATAATAAAACAAATTCTTCTTCTCTTTAAATTATAGAATAAATTTTATAAGAAATTTATAAACTTTCTTATGATGGAAAAATCAATTCATAATTGATTTTATAAAATTAAAATAAACCAATTCATGGATTATTTTAATCTTCCATAAAAGAATAAATTTCTATAAATTTATTTATATAAATTTCTTTATACAAATTTATTTATTCATAATTTATAAAATAAATCGCGCTGGATTTATCTTATTAATTAAACCAAAATTAATTGGTTTTCTCCTCTTATTGTGGCCGGCCACCAAAGGGGGTTTTGGCACCCTCTTTGGCCGGCCAAACCAACCCGGACCGTCGCGAATTAAACTCATTTAATTCGCCCAAAAAGCCTTCAAAAGACTTAGCCATTTTTAGCTTCCATTGCGCCTCTGACTAACTCAGATTCGACTTATTTCTCTTGATCGAAAAATCCAATTTTCAACTCGTTTTAAATCCCTCGGATTACTCGTAGTGCGTGTGACTAAATAGGCTTTCAATTTATGTTGGCCGTCTATAATTAACTAATTATAGAACGATCATGAGTGGCACCTAGTAGTACATCATGATCCCCAATTAATCGAAAGATCAACGGTTTGACCTCAGAAGAAATTATTCTGAAACCCTTCAGCAACTCTAATGAATCGTGCCCCATTCCCTTCACCACATTATACCCACTTGGTTCAGGACACGGTCAATGGTGTCAGTCCCCACTAGGCTGACTACGTCACACCTAGCCCAAGTAATGTCTTACTCGTCCTTTGGATTTCTAATTACTCTCATGTATTTTAGAGACTCTCACTCTAAACATGATATGCTCTGGCCAGAGGCTTTGAGTAACTATCCGACGATAGGCCTGGGTATACATCTCCTCGCAAGGAGTGGTGAATCCTTTGTAGGCTGTTCAAACATCTTCGGGCACTTCGGCTTATACCCGATCATCCTGGGTCCACACCTCCTTGGAGATGCTTGCTTAAGATGTCAAAGTATAAGTCTCCATGACCAAGATGACTTGAACACCGCAAGTCAAAGGAACATCGCACTTAAGCCGTAGTAAGATCTTCATTGACATATCTACATGTAGATTCCCATATGAAGTCTTACAGCTAGTCACTCCAATGAACTAGTTCCCTTAACTAGCATCCATGTTTATCTCTGGACATCCCAATGTCACGAGCCAGTGAGAATCAGCTGAATAGAGAATAACCCATGCTAGTCTCAACAGAATTGATAATGTCCGTATTTATCAATTCATCGACTAGGGATATTTCCAACACTTCACATTTGCACACTTAGAGATAATCACTAGTTGTGATCCCATCACAAATTCTCTTATGCTGTGAACTGTATGGCGGACATTCAGTAGATGAGTTTAAGATCCTAATCAAATACACAAACATGTATACTCAAATAGTGAATTATCATTTATTGAAATAAATGTTTACAATCATAAGACGATTGCCTTAGGACACTTCTCTCATATCACTAACAGTTCCATCAGTGGATTTTGAGCAAAACCCACTGATGGACCTCCCATATCTGGATTTCTGAAAAACCATTATCAGTAGTTAGGGTTGAGGTTGGAGAAAGTATTTTAGGTGTCCGTAACATCAAATTATAATTTTTTCCAAAGCTACAGGTGTAGTTTAGTTCCATCCGTGGGTTTTGCGCAAAACCCACTGATGGACCTCCCATATCTGGATTTCTGAAAAACCATTATCAACAGTTAGAGATGAGGTTGGAGAAAGTATTTTAGGTGTCCTAAACCTCAAATTATAATTTTGTCCAAAGCTATAGGTGCAGTTTAGTTCCATCAGTGGGTTTTGAGCAAAACCCACTGATTGACCTCCCATATCTGGATTTCTGAAAAACCATTATTAGTAGTTAGGGTTGAGGTTGGAGAAAGTATTTTAGGTGTCCGAAACATCAAATTATAATTTTTTCCAAAGCTATAGGTGTAGTTTAGTTCCATCAGTGGGTTTTGAGCAAAACCCACTGATGGACCTCCCATATCTGGATTTCTGAAAAACCATTATCAGTAGTTAGTGTTGAGGTTCTAGAAAGTATTTTAGGTGTCAGAAACCTCAAATTATAATTTTGTCCAAATTATATTTTTGCTCAAAACCCACTGATGGACCTCCCATATCTGGATTTCTGAAAAACTATTATCAACAGTTAGGGATGAGGTTGGAGAAAGTATTTTAGGTGTCCTAAACATCAAATTATAATTTTGTTCAAAGCTATAGGTCTAGTTTATTTCCATCAGTGGGTTTTGCTGAAAACCCACTGATGAACCTCCCATATCTGGATTTCTACAAAACCATTATCAGTAGTTAGGGTTGAGGTTGGAGAAAGTAATTTAGGGTTTAGGGATAAAATATGTAATCGAACTTGCGGGATAAAGTCAAAATATTTTATTGTTAAGGGTGGTCCTGAAATAATTTTTAATTCAGGCCCACGGTGGGCCTGAATTATCTTCATTCAGGCCCACAATGGGCCTGAAATAAATGTATTTCAGGCCCACTATGGGCCTGAAATATCTTTATTTCAGGCCCACCTTGGGCCTGAAATAAAGTTATTTCAGGCCCAACGTGGGACTGAAATTATAATTTGAGGTTTGTAACACCTAAATTCCACTGATGGACCCATTTATGAGGTTGGAGAAAGTATTTTAGGTGTCCGAAACATCAAATTATAATTTTTTCCAAAGCTATAGGTGTAGTTTAGTTCCATCAGTGAGTTTTGAGCAAAACCCACTGATGGACCTCCCATATCTGGATTTTTGAAAAACTATTATCAACAGTTAGGGATGAGGTTGGAGAAAGTATTTTAGGTGTCCTAAACCTCAAATTATAATTTTGTCCAAAGCGATAGGTGTAGTTTAGTTCTATCAGTGGGTTTTGAGCAAAACCCACTGATGGACCTCCCATATCTGGATTTCTGAAAAAACATTATCAGTAGTTAGGGTTGAGGTTGGAGAAAGTATTTTAGGTGTCCGAAACATCAAATTATAATTTTTTTCCAAACCTATAGGTGTAGTTTAGTTCCATCACTGGGTTTTGAGCAAAATCCACTGATGGACCTCCCATATCTGGAGTTTTGAAAAACTATTATCAGTAGTTAGGGTTGAGGTTGGAGAAAGTATTTTAGGTCTCCGAAACATCAAATTATAATTTTTCCAAAGCTATACGTCTTGTTTAGTTCCATCAGTGGGGTTTGCTCAAAACCCACTGATGGACCTCCCATATCTGATTTATATAATATATATTGTTGATTAGATTATATAATGATTTTTAGAATAATATTCTCTATCTACCTACAAGATGTGACAGAATTGATCATTTGACACACAACAGTGCAGCAACTGGCACACAACAGTGCATTATCAGTTATTATATCTGACCGTATCACTTGGCACACAACAGTGCAGCAACTGGATTTGAATAAACATCACCCAATTGTTTTGCTTTTGTTGACAATATATTATATAGAATAACAACATCTACATAATCATAACAACATCCACATAATAAGATTTTTTCATACAAATGGAGGTCAATCGACAGCAATGGATTTTTACATCACCAATACAGCATTCAGATTATCTCAAGTTTTACAAAACATGTCCCTCAGAATATTAACTGTCAGCTCAAATCTGATTCTACTCATGTCTCCTTGTTTGAAATCCATCTTCTCATCGTATAGGAGACATCGAACATATTGCATGACAAAGAAGACACAGTCCACACTGAAATTAACAAACACTTTTTTAGATTTCAATAAGTGGGTTTATAAAATACTTTCTTATTTTTAAAAATTTTTACCTCTTCCTCATTTAGTTACCTATGTTCTTGTTGGGGACATTTTTGTCTGACGGAGGGTCATTTGTCCAAGGGATGATGACTTTATAGATACGGATGAATAGCCGTAAGTTCCTCGCGAGTATATTGTTTAAGTTCTTTTACCTGTCAAACATATCATGAATTTATTAATCACCATCAATGACATTTTAGATAAAATGATGACCATATATAAGAATAAAGGAAGGTAGCTCACCGCTGTGTCAAATTCATGCTTATATTTACGGCCACTAGCAAGAGAATTAAAATGATTGAAAGTCATGGATTTTGTATCCACCGCCAACAAGTGAAAGTGTGTATTATCACTGCACAAAGGGATTAAAATAAATCTAAGCCCTTGTTCTTGTTAGTGATATGAGAGAAGTGTCCTAAGGCAATCGTCTTATGATTGTAAAATATTTATTTTTATAAATGATAATTCACTATTTGAGTATACATGCTTGTGTATTTGATTGGGATCTTAAACTCATCTACTGAATGTCCGCAATACAACTCACAGCATAAGAGAATTTGTGATGGGATCACAACTAGTGATTATCTCTAAATGTGCAAATGTGAAGTATTGAAAATATCCCTAGTCGATGAATTGATAAATACAGACACTATCGATTCTGTTGAGACTAGCATGGGTTATTCTCTAATCAGCTGATTCTCACTGGCTGGTGACATTGGGATGTCCGGAGATAAACATGGATGCTAGTTAAGGGAACTAGTTCATTGGAGTGACTAGCTATAAGACTTCATATGGAATCTATCTATAGAAATGTCAATGAAGTTCTTACTGCGGCTTAAGTGCGATGTTCCTTTGACTTGCGGTGTTCAAGTCATCTTGGTCATGGAGACTTATACTTTAACATCTTAAGCAAGCATCTCCAAGGAGGTGTGGACCCAGGATGATTGGGTATAAGCCAAAGTGCCCGAAGATGTTTGAACAGCCTACAAAGGATTCACCACTCCTTGCGAGGAGATGTATACCCAGGCCTATCATCGGATTATTACTCAAAACCTCTAGCCAGAGTATATCATGTTAAGAGTGCAAGTCTCTTAAATACATGAGAGTAATTAGAAATCCAAAGGACGAGAAAGACATTACTTGGGCTAGGTGTGACATAGTCAGCCTAGTGGGGACTGACACAAACAGACTATGTCCTGAACCAAGTGGGTATAAGGTGGTGAAGGGAATGAGGCACGATTCATTAGAGCTGCTGAAGGGTTTCAGAATAATTTCTTCTGGGGTCAAACCGTTGATCTTTCGATTAATTGGGGATCATGATGTACTACTAGGTGCCACTCATGATCGTTCTATAATTTGTTGATTATAGACGACTAACATAAATCGAAAGCCTATTTAGTCACACGCACTACGAGTAATCCGAGGGATTTAAAACGAGTTGAAAATTGGATTTTCCGATCAAGAGAAATAAGTCGAATCTGAGTTAATCAGAGGCGCAATGGAAGCTAAAAATGGCTAAGTCTTTTGAAGGCTTTTTGGGTGAATTAAATGAGTTTAATTCGCGTTGGTTCAGCTCGGTTTGGGCCGGCCAAAGAGGGTGCCAACCCTCCTTGGTTGGCCGGCCACAATAGAGGGAGAAAACCAATTAATTTTGGTTTAATTAATAAAATAGATCTAGCGCGATTTATTTTATAAATTATGGATAAATAAATTTGTATAAAGAAATTTATATAAATAAATTTATAGAAATTTATTCTTTTTATGGAAGTTAAAATAATCCATGAAATGGTTTATTTTAATTTTATAAAATCAATTATGAATTGATTTTTCCATAATAAGAAAGTTTATAAATTTCTTATAAAATTTATTCCATAATAAAAGAAGAGATTAATTAGTTTTATTATAAAGTTAGTTATAATAAAACTTGGTAATTCATAAGAGAATTTATAGGATAAATTTCTTATGATAACTAATTAGTTTTATTATAAATTAGTTATAATAAAACTTGGTTAAACGGAATAATTCATAAGAGAATTTATAGGATAAATTTCTTATGATAACTAATTAGTTTTATTATAAAGTTAGTTATAATAAAACTTGGTTTAAACGGAATAATTCATAAGAGAATTTATAGGATAAATTTCTTATGATAATTAATTAGTTTTATAAAGTTAGTTATGATAAAATTCATAAGAGAATTTATATGATAAATTTCTTATGATAACTAATTCCGTTAATTCCGTTAATTCTGTTAAGAGGAGACTTGGCAAGGGAGATGCTACTATATAAAGGAACCAAAGGCAAGCCCTTAATTCCAATTGAGTTGTCAAGAGAAGTAGCTCCCTCTCTTTCTCTTCTCCTTTCTCTTCTCTCCTACCTTAGGGTCGGCGCCCTCTTCACCAATTAGGGCCGGCGCCCCTTCCACAAGCTAGGGCCGGCGCAACTCCTCCCATAGAAGGTGGTTGCCGTGAGCTTCAAGAAGAAGAAGAAACGAAGCAAGAAGAAGAAGAAGCGGATAGCGACTCCTCTCTTCTCGGAATTCGATTCCGTTTTCTTGGTGGTTAGTTTCCTATCTTTTCTCTTGTTCTTCTAGTTGTGCCTTCCGAGAATCTAGTAGTTCTCGTCGGCACAAAACTCGTGACTTTGTGAAGTCATCCCGAAGAGAACTCGGCGTGGACACGAATAGAGGCGAAGCTTCCAAGGGACGCTACGGTTGGATCTCGTCCCTTTCTTCGAGTTACGCGAGGTACTTGGTAAATTAGTTTACTATTTCGTAAAGTTTTATTTTATGATTATGTCAACACACCATAAGATTGCATGCTAGATACGAAGTTAAAATAATTTAGGAAATTATTTTATGCAAATTCTTCCGCTGCACGTAAAAATTTAAAATTTTACGAACTCGTATCCTTGTCGACATGCACCCGGTCCCAACAGTGGTATCAGAGACGGTTAGTGTTCGACTTAATCATATAATTGTTTTGTGGAAAACTTTGTCATGATCTCAATTTTGAAAAAATTTTCAATTATGGAAACTTTCAAATTATAATAAATTTTAGATTTAGGAATTTCAAAGTTTGGAAATCCTCATGAAATTTCACAAACGTTTGAAATTTTCTAATTTCTGAAATTTTATAATAATTGTGAAAACTTCCCATCTTTGGAAACTTTCCAATTTTGGAAATTTTTCTATTTTAGAAATTTTTCAATTTTGGAAATATGTAAGTTTCCTTTGTACCAGAAACTTACAATTATTCTGAAAACCTATTTTTGAAATCTCGTAATTTTGGGCACTTTCTTTTAAGAAAGTCTAGACAAATTCATGGACAGTTAATTGACAATTAAATTTGAATTGGTTTTTAAATTGACAACAAAATTCTTTATTTTGGATTGAGCCTCGGGGAGCCGTCCAATTTAAAGTTAGTTGTTGTAATTTAATTTCCCAATTTTTAATTGAAATTGTCATGTTTGATTTGGATTGAGCCTCGGGGAGCCGTCCAATTGGATTTACAACACATTAGTTTTCTTTGGGTATCTGAGCCTCGGGGAGCCACCCTTAGAAAATGATTTGTTGTAATTAATTAAATCCATGAATAAAATATGTTTAAGAGGTGATGCTCTTACATATTGTTGTCTCCAAAATTAATTAGGAAAATGGTTTCCTATAGAGTTTCTTAAATGAGATTTTCATGAAAATAATATGTAGTTGAATTAAGGGATTTGTCTCTTAATTTAATAAGATTTGATTTAGAGAAATCAAAGTCTTGAACATATTATTTCCGAAATTGTTTCCCAAAACAATTCCTTTAATTAAGTATGAAATGGAATTAGGAAATCCGGTTCCTTATTCAATTAATGAGACTTGATAACTTAAGTCACATACATACTTAATTAAGGAAATCGTTAGTCATGACATAATTCTATGTCATGAATGTGCTTAGAAAAGAAAGAATGAGACCCAAAACTCCTTACAAAATATTAAGGCCAACACCTTCCATTAATATGGTTAGAATCGGAGTTTTGTTTCTCGTTTGGGTTAATGGACACATCCATGCCCGACTTGAACCTCAACATGTTCAAACCATGGAATTAGTTTATGAATAATATAGTAGGAGTCAGAGGTCAATCATTAGTTTTGGTTGTTGGACACATCCAAGTCTGACTAAGCGGTTGAATGAGCTCCAACCATATTAAAAAAATTTCTTGATTAATGGGTCAGCCTTAAGCTTGGAGCATCGATTTGTTGTGCCACAGCCAAGGTCGATGTAAAGAGAGGTGCAGTTGGGTGCTATGTATATTGTTGCATACTTGTTAATGAGTTAACAACCCAATGATTTATGCAAACATTCAATTAGTTGATAGCATAAAGTGATAGTTACATATATGTGATGTGTAATCGGTATAATTACCTACCTTCATAGCTAAGAATAACTTGATGGTCACAGCCATGGTTGTTCTTACCTATGGTTGGATATCAACCTATTTGGAGATGTTCCTACGATCTCCCGAATTGATAATAAGGGTGACTCAATTCGTAAAATAAATAGGATTTAATTTATGTATATTGATACATTCTTTAATCATTCTTCTCACATAAGCTCAATTTGTATTTCTAGGTTAATCACTCGATCATGTCTTCTCTGAATTTGCGTTCCATTTTGGACACCAATAAACTGACTGGGCCAAACTTCATGGACTGGCTTCGAAACCTGAGGATAGTCCTCAAGGTAGAGAAGCTTGCTTATGTCCTTGAAGATCAACTTCCCAACCGTCCTCCTGAAAATGCAACTCTAGACCAGTTTCCTGAGTTGCTCAACCTGCTGAAGACTGTAGAGCCTTCTGTGAAGCAGGATCAAAAGACGGTACTGTTAGTTGGTTCCTCGAAGAAAGGTTCTAAGAGGAAGGCCAAAGAACAGAATAAGGGAAAGAAGAAAAAGGCCAAAAAGACTGAAAAAACCCCAAAAGGGACTTGCCATCACTGTGGCAAGGAGGGACACTTGCGAAGAAACTGCAAGGTTTATCTTGAATCCTTGAAGAAGAAGGCATCCGATGCCCCATCCTCTTCAGATATCTTTGTTATTGAATGTCACTCTATTTCCTCGTACACCTGGGTACTTGATACTGGGTGTAGCTCACATATATGTAATGACATACAAGGGTTAAGGAATAGAAGAAGACTCGTCAAAGGAGAAGCGAATTTGCGAGTTGGAAATGGAGCAAAGATTGCTGCTATTGCCATCGGAACATATTTGCTAAAGCTCCCTACAGGACGTGTCTTAGAATTGGATAATTGTTATTTTGTTCCTTCGTTAATAAAGAACATTGTATCTATTTCATGTTTGAATGAAAAGGGTTATCATTTAACTTTTAGTAACAATTGTTGTTACATAACTTTAAATGGCGTTCTTTATGGGAATGGAACTTTGTGCAATGGCATCTACACGTTAGATTTATCCAGTGACGTTTTCAATATCGAAGTAAGCAACAAACGTGCTAAAATAGATAATCGAATAGACTCCTACGCATGACATTGTCGTCTTGGCCATATAAGTAAGAAACACATGACCGAATTGCACCGATGTGGAATTTTGGAATCATTAGAACCCGATTCATTTGATACATGCGAATCATGCTTAAAAGGCAAGATGACCAAATTACCCTTTTTTGAAAAAGGTAATCCAGTGGGAGAATTGCTTGGTCTAATACATACTGATGTATGTGGACCAATGTCAACTCTTGCACAAGGAGACTATAGCTACTTCATCACCTTTATCGATGATCACTCACGATTCGGGTACGTGTTCTTGATGAAACACAAATCTGAAGCCTTTGAGAAATTCAAAGAGTTCAGAAATGAAGTAGAGAAACAGCTTGCAAAAGTATTAAAATACTTCGATCCGATCGAGGTGGTGAATACTTAAGTCAAGAGTTTCAAGATTATCATAGGGACAATAGGATATTGTCCCAATGGACTCCGCCGTATACACCACAGCATAATGGTGTATCTGAGAGGCGCAACCGAACCTTGATGGACATGGTTAGGTCAATGATGAATCATGCAACTCTTCCAAAATCCTTTTGGGGCTATGCACTTAAGACAGCTGTTTACTTGCTAAACAAAGTCCCGACCAAGGTAGTCTCTACTACTCCGTATGAGATATGGAATAGTAAGAAACCCCACTTAACTCACCTTAAAATATGGGGTTGTCCTGCTTATGTGAAGCGGACTGTATCAGACAAATTGGATGCTAAGTCTGATAAATGTCTATTTATTGGATACCCTAAGGAAACGAAGGGTTACCAATTCTATCATCCCTTGGAACAAAAGGTGTTTGTTTCAAGGCATGCTATATTTCTAGAAAAAGAATTTCTTTTACAAGAAAACAGTGGGAGTGGCATTGAGCTTGATGAAGTTCAAGAAACTCCAATAGACATTACGGAGACACCTAGTCTAGACCCACAACCAATACCTCAAAATGATGAGCTATCAGTTGAACCTAAAACTACACCACCTCTTCGTAGATCTGATAGGACACGCAATATTCCAGAGAGATACGGATTTCTCGTAAGTGAATCGAACGACGTGTTACTCATATGCGATGACGAACCTATCAGTTATGAAGATGTTCTGAAAAGTTCAGAAAGGGTCAAATGGCTTGAGGCCATGAAGTCGGAAATGGATTCCATGTACGAAAACCAAGTATGGGACTTGGTTAAACCACCAGAAGGGATTAAGCCCATAGGGTGCAAGTGGGTTTTCAAGAAGAAAACCGACATGGAAGGTAACGTTGTTACCTTTAAAGCTAGATTAGTGGCAAAAGGATATCGTCAGAAGCAAGGAATTGATTATGACGAAACCTATTCGCCAGTAGCTATGCTCAAATCCATTTGGATGCTCCTGGCCATAGCAGCTCATTATGATTATGAGATATGGCAAATGGATGTGAAAACATCTTTCCTTAACGGAAACTTGCTTGAGGATGTATACATGATACAACCTGAAGGTTTCACATCGGTTGATAAAACCAAAGTTTGCAAGCTTCGACGATCCATATATGGACTGAAGCAAGCATCTAGGAGCTGGAACATCCGTTTTGATGAGACAATCAAAGAATTTGATTTCTCACAAAACCCTGACGAACCTTGTGTGTACAAGAAGGTTAGTGGGAGTGCAGTCGTATTCCTAGTATTATATGTCGACGACATCTTACTTATAGGAAACGATATATCAGTCTTACAGACAGTTAAAATTTGGTTGTCCAAAACTTTCTCCATGAAAGACCTGGGAGAAGCAACCTATATCCTTAGGATTAGAATCTATAGAGATAGATCAAAACGGTTTCTTGGTCTTTCGCAGTCTACATATATAGACCGAGTGCTAAAAAGGTTTAGCATGTCGGAATCCAAGAAAGGTTACCTTCCCATCAGGCATGGGATCAACCTTTCAAAGTCTATGTGTCCGCGCACAGAAGACGAGAGGATTTGTATGAATAAGATTCCCTATGCATCCGCGATAGGATCTATCATGTATGCTATGTTGTGTACTAGGCCCGATGTATCGTATGCTTTGAGCGTCACAAGCAGATACCAGTCGGATCCAGGAATGGATCATTGGGCGGCTATTAAGACAATCCTTAAGTACTTAAGAAGAACTAAGGATGTGTTCCTAATATATGGAGAAGGAGATATAGTAATACGTGGGTATACAGATGCCAGTTTCCAGACAGATAAGGATGACTCCAAATCGCAGTCTGGATACGTATTTACTTTGAATGGAGGCGCAGTAAGTTGGAAAAGTTCCAAACAAGACACCATAGCGGGTTATACCACGGAAGCGGTTTGGATCAAGAAGTTTGTCTCGAAACTTGATGAGGTTCCAACCATTTATGAAGCAATACCGGTTTATTGCGACAACAATGGAGCTATTGCACAAGCAAAGGAACCAAGGTCTCATCAGCGATCCAAACACGTGCTTCGCCGCTATCATCTGATCAGAGAGATTATAAGTAGGAATGACATACAGATTGAGAAAATTCCCACTGAAAGGAATTTAGCGGATCCTTTATCTAAGGCCTTACCTCAGAGCAAGTTTGAGGGTCATGTTAGAGCCTGTGGTATTGGATACCGTAGCGATTGGCATTAGGCCAAGTGGGAGTTTGTTAGTGATATGAGAGAAGTGTCCTAAGGCAATCGCCTTGTGATTGTAAAACATTTATTTTTATAAATGATAATTCACTATTTGAGTATACATGCTTGTGTATTTGATTGGGATCTTAAACTCATCTACTGAATGTCCGTAATACAACTCACAGCATAAGAGAATTTGTGATGGGATCACAACTAGTGATTATCTCTAAATGTGCAAATGTGAAGTATTGAAAATATCCCTAGTCGATGAATTGATAAATACAGACACTATCGATTCTGTTGAGACTAGCATGGGTTATTCTCTAATCAGCTGATTCTCACTGGCTGGTGACATTGGGATGTCCGGAGATAAACATGGATGCTAGTTAAGGGAACTAGTTTATTGGAGTGACTAGCTGTAAGACTTCATATGGAATCTATCTATAGAAATGTCAATGAAGTTCTTACTGCGGCTTAAGTGCGATGTTCCTTTGACTTGCGGTGTTCAAGTCATCTTGGTCATGGAGACTTATACTTTAACATCTTAAGCAAGCATCTCCAAGGAGGTGTGGACCCAGGATGATTGGGTATAAGCCAAAGTGCCCGAAGATGTTTGAACAGCCTACAAAGGATTCACCACTCCTTGCGAGGAGATGTATACCCAGGCCTATCGTCGGATTGTTACTCAAAACCTCTGGCCAGAGTATATCATGTTAAGAGTGCAAGTCTCTTAAATACATGAGAGTAATTAGAAATCCAAAGGACGAGAAAGACATTACTTGGG
This sequence comes from Boesenbergia rotunda, assembly GCA_024364735.1. Lineage (NCBI taxonomy): Eukaryota > Viridiplantae > Streptophyta > Magnoliopsida > Zingiberales > Zingiberaceae > Boesenbergia > Boesenbergia rotunda. The sequence continues at coordinate 17,859 of JAGFNQ010004409.1, forward strand.
CTAGGTGTGACATAGTCAGCCTAGTGGGGACTGACTCAAACAGACCATGTCCTGAACCAAGTGGGTATAAGGTGGTGAAGGGAATGAGGCACGATTCATTAGAGCTGCTGAAGGATTTCAGAATAATTTCTTCTGGGGTCAAACCGTTGATCTTTCGATTAATTGGGGATCATGATGTACTACTAGGTGCCACTCATGATCGTTCTATAATTTGTTGATTATAGACGGCCAACATAAATCGAAAGCCTATTTAGTCACACGCACTACGAGTAATTCGAGGGATTTAAAACGAGTTGAAAATTGGATTTTTCGATCAAGAGAAATAAGTCGAATCTGAGTTAATCAGAGGCGCAATGGAAGCTAAAAATGGCTAAGTCTTTTGAAGGCTTTTTGGGCGAATTAAATGAGTTTAATTCACGTTGGTTCGGCTCGATTTGGGCAGGCCAAAGAGGGTGCCAACCCTCCTTGGTTGGCCGGCCACAATAGAGAGAGAAAACCAATTAATTTTGGTTTAATTAATAAAATAGATCTAGCGCGATTTATTTTATAAATTATGGATAAATAAATTTGTATAAAGAAATTTATATAAATAAATTTATAGAAATTTATTATTTTTATGGAAGTTAAAATAATCTATGAAATGGTTTATTTTAATTTTATAAAATCAATTATGAATTGATTTTTCCATAATAAGAAAGTTTATAAATTTCTTATAAAATTTATTCCATAATAAAAGGAGAGATTAATTAGTTTTATTATAAAGTTAGTTATTATAAAACTTGGTAATTCATAAGAGAATTTATAGGATAAATTTCTTATGATAAACTAATTAGTTTTATTATAAAATTAGTTATAATAAAACTTGGTTTAAACGGAATAATTCATAAGAGAATTTATAGGATAAATTTCTTATGATAACTAATTAGTTTTATTATAAAGTTAGTTATAATAAAACTTAGTTTAAACGGAATAATTCATAAGAGAATTTATAGGATAAATTTCTTATGATAATTAATTAGTTTTATAAAGTTAGTTATGATAAAATTCATAAGAGAATTTATAGGATAAATTTCTTATGATAACTAATTGGTTTTATTATAAAGTTAGTTATAATAAAACTTGGTTTAAACGGAACAATTCATAAGAGAATTTATAGGATAAATTTCTTATGATAACTAATTCCGTTAATTCCGTTAATTCCGTTAATTCCGTTCATTCTGTTAAGAGGAGACTTGGCAAGGGAGATGCTACTATATAAAGGAACCAAAGGCAAGCCCTTAATTCCAATTGAGTTGTCAAGAGAAGTAGCTCCCTCTCTTTCTCTTCTCCTTTCTCTTCTCCCCTACCTTAGGGCCGGCGCCCTCTTCACCAATTAGGGCCGGCGCCCCTTCCACAAGCTAGGGCCGGCGCAACTCCTCCCATAGAAGGTGGTTGCCGTGAGCTTCAAGAAGAAGAAGAAACGAAGCAAGAAGAAGAAGAAGCGGATAGCGACTCCTCTCTTCTCGAAATTCGATTCCGTTTTCTTGGTGGTTAGTTTCTTTTTTCTCTTG
>JAGFNQ010004409.1:20560-35525 GCA_024364735.1 Boesenbergia rotunda
GAAAAATTCTCTTAATATTTTCTTAAAATATTAAGCATGTTTAAATAATTTTCCAAGGGACCTAGAAATATTAAGGAGAACTTAGGCCTAGAAAATCCATATTTTCTCATTTAAATTGAGAAAACTAAGTACCAATGAGCTTTAAATGGGCTCCAAAAATGGGTATTAATTAGGTAAAATTAATATAAATTAGGTAAAATTAATATAAATATAAAAGAATTTTATTTATGAATATTGTCATAATTATGGGTGATTTTAGGGTGATTTTCGGAATTTAGGAAATAAAAATAATAAAATAAATGAAATAAAAATAAAATAAAAATAAAGGTGCATGAGCCAAGGATTGAACCTTGGACCTCTTGTACAACCATGTAAGCCTTAACCAACTCACCTAGCAAGGGATTTCTATGAGGAAATGAAGTGGATATAAGTTAAGATTAAGAAGAAGATGAAGAGTCATGGAGAGACTCTTCATTTACCTCCTTAATGGGCTATTAAAGGGGGGTTTTGGGAGTTACCTCTTCTTCCCATTACTTGCATTTCGAAAACTCTTCCTCCCCTCATTCTTGCCGAGCACCAAGAAGAGGGTTTTCCCCTTGGAAAAGCTTCCACCAAGGTCCCATCTCCTAGATCTAAAGTCTCTTCCAAGGATACAAGGACAAGGGTGTTCAAGGGTCCAAAGATCTTACCATTTTCTTCTCTTCCAAGGTTCAAAAAATCAAGAAACCTAAGGTAAGACTCCCTCACCTATGGTATAATAGTTCCCTATGATTTCCATGATTTTTAGCATGATATATTGGTTAGTTTTCGAATTTGATGTTGAAAGGAAAGAAAACCAAGACCCTCATGCTTAAGGGTTATGGAAACCATGATTTCTAGGTCTATAAATATGCTAAAAATCTGTACAATGCTATTTAATGTTCCCTTATGATGTGTAGAGGTTATGTATAATTTTTGGGAATTTTTGGAGTACCCTAGGACACCCTAGGGTTTCGGCCAACATGAAAGAAACAAAACTAAGAACCTTAAGTTTAGGGGTTTCAGCCACCATGATTTACAGGTCTATAATTATTCCAAAAATCATGATAATGTTATTTAATGTTCCTTTATGATGTTTAGAGGTTAAGTATAATTTTTGGGGATTTTTGTAGTACCCTAGGACACCCTAGGGTTTCGGCCAACATGAAAGAAACAAAACTAGGAACCCTAAGTTTAAGGGTTTCGGCCACCATTATTTACAGGTCTATAATTATGCCAAAAATCTTGATAATATTATTTAATGTTCCCTTATTATGTGTAGATGTTAAATATAATTTTTGGGAATTTTTGGACTACCCTAGGATACCCTAGGGTTTCGGGCAACATGAAGGAACCTAAGCAAGCACCCTAGGACACCCTAGGGTTTCGGCCGCCATGTTTAAGGGTCTAAAATGATGATAAAAATCCCAATCATGATTTTTAATGTACTCTCATGATGTCTAGAGGTTTAATACAATTTTTGGGAATTTTTGGGGTACCCTAGAGACCCCATATGTTTCGGCCAACCTCAAGGACCCAAGGGTTAGGGTTGAGCCTTTAACTTCAAGTATATGTTTATGTGTTGCCATGATAAGTATGATAAGTTTATGTTCAGGATATGAATGATGCCATGATAAGAATGATAGGGTTATGATCACGATAAAAATGATGCTATGATATGTTACGTTCATGATATGAATGATGCCATGTTAAGTATGTTATGTTTATGTTTAAGAATGAAAATGATGCCATGTTTAAGAATGAAAATGATGCCATGTTAAGTATGTTATGTTTATGTTCATGATAAGAATAATACATGCCATGTCTTATGAATGATACATATGTATGCCATGATTTAGGAATAAGATGTATGTATGCCATGTCTTATGAATGAAGTTAAGTACATGCCTTTAAGGCACAGCTATGATGTTAAGTATGATGAACGACAAGTATGATGAATGAAAGATGATGCTTATGTCTTTAAGGCATAAATATGCTAAACGGCACAGTCGATGGTTGATGGTACGACGGTCGAGAGGACCGGTAAATGGGCCGGTAGACGGGCCGAGCCGTAACAAGTTATGCTATGTTAAGTATGCTATGAATGAATGATGAATGATGACACATGAAAAGTATTTTACTTTATGTATGGGCTTGTACCGGACCGAAGTATGGGTCCAAGGGATGGGCACCTTAAGAACGCCTCGGTTTTGGACTACCGTAGTTGTCCACGGTTCTGGCCCTATCGGAGCTGGGCAACAGGGATGGGCACCTTAAGAACGCCTCGGTTCGGGGACTACCGACTATGCTGTCCTTACCCTAGTAGGTTGGGGCTCGCGACCTCGGACTTGCTAGGGATGCGCTCTATGATGTATGTATGTGGTACAAGCCGGGGACCCCAAATGATGTATGATGATGATGTTTAAGCATTTAAAAGTATGTTTTAAAAGTTAAGCATCCCTTATGTATATGCATTCCACTCATGCATCCATTCATGTTATGAATTATGCTATGTTGATAAGATTTTATGTTTATGTTTCATGTTAAGAAGTATGCATGAGAATGAATGATCTATGCCATGATTATGTTAGGAAGGTTCATATGCTATGATAGGTTTTATGTCATGAATTATGCGATGCTTAGAATGCTCACTATGTTTATGAATTATGCCATGAATTATGCCATGCTTAAAATGTCTATGATGTTTATGTTTATGCCATGCTTAGAATGTTCACTATGTTTATGAATTATGCCATGAATTATGCCATGCTTAGAATGGCTATGATGTTTATGTTTATGCCATGAATTATGTCATGCTTAGAATGTTCACTATGTTTATGAATTATGTCATGCTTAGAATTATGTTCACTATGTTTATGAATTATGCCATGAATTATGCCATGCTTAGAATGTTTATGATGTTTATGTTTATGTCATGTATCATGCCATGCTTAGAATGTTACTATGATTATGTTCATGCCATGCTATGTATACGACAAGTGACGTAAGATGTTATGTTCTAAGTAGAGCACCAAGTATGTTAATGTTTTATGTGCTCATTATGAGATGATGAATGATGAATGGTTTTGTGAGTAGGAAAGAGTCTTACTAAGCCTGTGTGCTTATAGTCTTATTTCCTTATACCGCAGATCATTCAAGGGGACAATGAAGGAAGCAGCAGGAGGGCAAGAACGCATGTGTGTCGTAGTGACTTAGCCCAGGAAACTATATGTTTACTTATATGTTTGAATAATGACTTATGGAACCTTAAGATATGATGTTATGTGAGACATGATATGATGCTTAAGTTCAAAGTTAATATGCTAAGGTTCCCTTGTCAATAAGTTAAGAATGGTAACAGGGCATGTATAAGTTAAGTTATTCCGCTGCCTTATGATGTCTACATGCCCTAAGCATGTTAACGTAACGCCACTTATGAAAAAGAAAAAAAAAAAGCGGGCGTTACAGCCACAAACTCAAACAAGGCACTAAGCACAAAGACTACTATCTTGCCTTTAACCAAGACAAGATTCGTCAAAGAAGATAGTAGAAAACGAGCCTCCTTTTATAAGGCTTGAATCTGAAACAACCGCTACCAGTCGACTGCCAAAATGGAAGTCACCTCGTCCCACTCAGATTCGACCGTTATAACCCAACGTTCGAATCCTAGCCAGCTGTTCTAGTTGGCACGGGGCAGTCGACTGGTCCGAGTTCTAAGCCTAGGGTTACACTCCCCGAGTACATTTCACTCCGTACTTGAACCCTCCTGCTTGACCCATGAGTACAAACACACATACTCAGACCCTCATAACTCAGTTGACTCTTCACCAGCAGCCTTGACTGTTTCCTTCACGCCCTCTTCATCTTTGACCCTCGTCCCTCGGATGCGCACGCAACCCTCCAGCCTGCCTCCATGCCACCCTTCACGTACGCCTCGAAGTCCGCATCCCTCAGCTCATCATCCCTGCTATCCAATGGTCCCTCAGATGCACACGTAAGGCACCATCTTACCTTCATGCCATCCTTTACCTGAAGACATCAACCAAGTCCATGTGTACCTGTACACCTGCACACTCATGTACACATATGAGAATAACACAAATTCTAACTTACCCATATTGCCCACACATCAAAATATCATGATCCTCCAGATCATCTCAGGGTCGATTGCCCCAACAATCTCCTCCTTTTTGATGTGTAGCAACATGTTAAGTTAGGTAAACATATAAGAATAACAATAGCAACAACAATTGAAATTCAAGCATATCATACAAGAAGCAACCTCCCCGTTAACCTATGCTTTCTCTCAAATTTCAATTCTTATTGCTAATCCCAAGTTTAGTTCTCCCAACTTAACCCTAAAGTTATATATCAAAACCTAAGTTAAGTTTCAAACCCACACCTAACTTAACACTCAAATTCTCCCCCTTTGACACCATCAAAAGATTGCCTAAAGCAACCCTACTCTTGGTGCCAAAATGCACACTCTGCCCTTACTACCAGTCGACTACCCTAGGGCAGTCGACTGATACGCAGTATTTCAGAATTTCAGCCGAAATTCAGAAATGAATAAAAAATTTCAGAAAATTTGGAAAAAATGGGAAACTTTGCAAGCACAATTGTTAAGGTATTCCCTATCCTAGAAAAATTCAGTTCATGAAAACCATCAACTGTGCTTGACTTTTGGTACAAATTCTAAACTTCTCAATTTGTGGCAATTATGTATCAAGTTTGACTCCTAATCATGGTATTCAATGTTTGGCACCTTTTATCACTTCCACTTGACATTTAAAATGACTCCCAAACTTTCCTTTTTCATATAGACAAGAGCTCCCCCCTTTTTTAACACCATTATTTGATTTCCAATTAAACCATGGTAAATGATATACAATATAAAATTTTCAGATCATATCATGAATACATAAATAAAAGGCATAATAAAAGTATCTATTAGCATTTAGAGATTTTCAAGAAAATTTCAAAATAGCATCTAGTCACGATAATACTTTAATATCTCAATAAACACACAGTAAAACCAATCACATGTCAGAAAAACTACAACATGGAGTCATTCATAGATGCTTTATGCAATAAACATAGCAGGTATCTAGGTCCAAAGCCCGGAAGTCATCCATAAAAATACAGCCATCAGAATAGAAAGTGTTTGAGAGATATAATAAAACATCAAGGTAGAATACTCTCAACACTAGAATCACTCTCAAAAGCTACTCCCACTGATCAGAAGTACATGTGATCATCACCACCAGAGGAAGGAGGAGGAGGAGGAGGAGGAGGAGTCTGATAAGCGAGATGCCACTGCTGCATCATCTCGTACATCTCATCTTGGCGGCTGGTTATCCTATCAACTTTTGCTTCAAGCCTCTGCTCCGTCTGCTGGCATCCGTGAATGTCCTCGCGGATGACGTGAACATCCTCCCGGAGCCCATGAACATCTGCCTGGAGCTGGGTAATCTCTGCACGTGTGACTAGTTCGGTGGGCTCCTCATCTGCATCAGCGACCTCTGTGCGCTCCCTCCAAACAAATGCTCCCAATCTACACTCAATTCCTGCTAAGGACAATTGGCGCGTGCCAATTTGATCATAGTCCTTCGACAGGTGCCTCACCTGACCACTACACACCCGGATGCCAAAATGGAAGTGGAAAAATGCTATAAGGATGTGGCAAAAGGGCATATATATCTTCCCATTGACACTTTGGGAAGAATGACAGATGACCCTAAACACCTGGAGGGAGACGTCAATGTCCAACCTTCTCTCTAAAGCATACATCATCACCAAATGAGGGAGTCTAACCTTAGACCTCCCCTTGGTGACAATTGGCAGGATGCATTCGACGACAATCTTATACAGGATATGACTAAATGGTTGCGTGGGTTTAGCATCAAAAAGACGCTCCGAGTCATTCCTATGTCTTCGGAAATAATGCATGTGGATCTGATCAATCGTGACTCCAGAGAACTCTGAAGGTTCAACAACAGTAGGAAAATACACATATGCATTGTTGGACGCCCTACACTGGAGGAACCCGGCTAAACCCATGATAGAGAAGGGGATAGAAACACCAGCAACTCGGGGCTCATACAAATTGTTATCAGAGTCAATACAGGTTAAGTTTGCATAAAACTCTAAACACAGGTCAATGTCTATGTCCTGCTGGCAGTAAACTAGCTGATCTAGCTAAAAATGAGTGATCATTTCAGCCAACTAGGGTGACTTTTCTTGAAAGAAACTCTTGTTCAGGTATCTACAACTCATTACCATGAATTCATTCTCTTCAAAACACTGCTTGCACTCCCGGGACCTAAACCTGGACCGTTCCTGACTCTGTCAAGATGACCCTTCACCCCAAGACCTCTTAAAAGCCACGCTATGTAACGCCCCAAAATTCCCATTTTTAGTCCTTAAAGTCCTTAGAATTATTTAAAAATAGTTTAGAAATATTCTAGATATTTTTAGGAATTTTTACAATATTTTTATGGAATTTTCTGAGTCCGTTTGGTATTTTAAAAAAAAAGAGAAAGAAATAAAAAAGGGAAAAACGTTTAAAGGGGCAGCCGGAGTTCGAACCCGCGACCACCACGAGATGGGCGCGAGCGCAAACCAGCTGGGCTAAGGTATCAAGCACAACAAGGGATGGAGAGAAGGATATTTAAGGGGTAGTTAGGTCGATCCGCCCCATAGGTATAAATAGGTTATTAAAGAGAGAAGTTTTATTTTCTCTCAAACCCTCTCCCTCTCCCAAGGTTGCGCCGACCCCTCTCCCTCTCCTCTCTTGTGCGCACGCCACACCAAGCCCTAGAGGGCCGGCCAAGGCTTTCCTCCAAGAGATATTCCTATATTCGGGATCCCCGCGACGAGAGGAACGCGTAGGCGCGAAGAATTCTCCGAGATCTCAAGTTTCTTCCGAGCTCTAGACGTTAATCTTGGTTGTAAGTCCAAGATATCAATGTAAGTACTGCTCACCTGCAGTAAGAGGCGGTTTTTCCACGAGAATTTCCTTTAAAAGTTTTTAAAAGAGATATTTCCTTTTTGTTTGAGTTTTTGCATGTGATCTTAGTTCATTATATGCTTATATATTTTATTGAGTGCCCTATATGAGATTAGGGACCAAGAAAAGCTATGAGAAAAGAAAAGAGAAGATAAAGATAAGAAAAGAAAAGGCCAAGGCCTTAAGAAATCCCCAAAAGTCAAGACTTAGGGATTTTAGCACGCAAGGTGCTCGAGAAAAATGCCAAGGCATTTACAGATCAGAAAGAAAAGAAAGAAAAGCTATTTTATTTTCTAAGGCCAGTACCCGGCGTCCAAGGGCGTCGTTAAAGAAATCCAGGTGTCCAATTCCAAGGTCTTGGCCCTGGTAGACCAAGGTCTGCTCTATTAGGATTGGTGGCTCGCTACCCCAACCTTTTAGGGAACGCGCATATGAGATGGTACTTACGTCTTCAGTGGATCCAAGTGATTATTATTTTCAAGTATATGCTTTAGCAAAGTTTCGAAAGTTAAGAAAGTTTTCAAAAAAGTTAAAGAATAGCTAAAGTTTCCAAGTTGAGCCGAGAAAAGTAAAATGAGATTTATTATTGCTTGAGTATGCATGTTTTGAGCTATACATGTCCTTAGTTTTTCTTTCAAGCATATTAGTATCTCATATGATTTTCAGTTTGATCTAGAAGCATGTTTGCACATTTTGAGATTTTGTGAGCTAGATAGTACTTACTAAGCTTTTTGCTTACTAGTTGCATTTCCTCTTATTGCAGATAAAGGTAAAGGCAAGCAATTCTGAAGGAAGACGACGAGGCGGTGCTGAGTAAAGTGTGTGTGGTGGCTGATTATGGAGAGATCTTTGGCACAAGACTATTTAGTTATCTAATTCACAATGTTATAGTTCATTTGAATTTCAAGTTCTTGCTTTATGGAGTTTAGCGAACATTTAAGTTTCGGATAGTTTTACATGCTCAATTGCTTAGAGTAAAGATTCCATGTCATTTCATTTAGCTTATATATTCTTATGTTTGCATTGGATGAGTAGAAATGTGAGTAGATGGAGATATTGATACTTTGTTAGAAAATAGATGCATGTGCCAAGATAGTATCAAATTCTCTTTGAATTAAGTTTTATTGCTTATAAATGTTTTGAAAAGTTGTATTCACATTTCATAATGCTTTAGCAAGCTTATAGAACATGTATTTGGTGTTATGTATGCATAGGAGTCAAGATTGGTACAAACTCTATTGTTAAAGTTCATTTAAACTCGAATAGCTCATTTCTTCCGCAAAAGTCCTAATTTCAAGTTTATGGATTCGTTTGATTGGCTAAATTGTTTAGAAAACTGACATAGAGTATAGAAATGGTGTCATGATTCTATATGGCTCGAAAGTATAGGTTTGGTGGAGAGTTGAAGCAACTGCCGAAACCTGAAATTCTGATTTCAGGCCTATCAGTCGACTGATACAGTATCAGTCGACTGATACCCGAAAGTTCAGTTGGGTGAGGCAGGTTTCAATAAGTGCCATTTTGCGAGTTTTTGAGAAAGGAAGTGTGACATGGTATCATGCATGACTACTTAAATTAGAATATCATTCTTAGATGAATTTAAAAGAAAAAAAAAGATTTCCGCATTTTTATTAGTCGTGTATTAGAGTCGAGAAGTAGAGAAAAGTAACGATCCGTCTGAGGTAGAAGAAGGCGGGTCGCTACACGCTAAACCCCATACATACCCATGCATGCCAAGACAACCCCCCAAAAAGGAAAAACATCAAGGAATACACACAAAAATGTTATATTAGTGTCAAAACATGGTTTAATCGAAAAAAATGAACCTTAAAACGCAATACCTTTTCATCCTTCTCATGTTGACTTGAGTTTGAGAATGTGGCTTGAAAAGATGAGGTTTTAGCAAGCCCTAGAAGTAGATCCGAAGTAGAGAAGGCCTTAGAGAAGACTTTTAGGGCTTAGGAGGAGTTTAGGATGCAAGGGGAGTTGAGAAGAGGAGAAAATCACTGGGAGTGATCAGCCAAAACCCTAGGTTTGGCATTCCCGGCGCGCCATTTCCCTTTATAAAACCCACGTACTAGTCGACTGGGATTTGGCAGTCGACTGGGTCAGAGTGTAATTACATTCTGTGGATTTTCGTAGTCGACTTCCAGAGGGCAATCGACTGGGTCAGAATGTAATTACATTCTGTGGGTTGTCGCAGTCGACTGCTAGAGGGCAGTCGACTGGTATCTGAATTTCAGATTTCCCATCCGAACTTCAGAAATGTCTAATTAATTTCACAAATTCCCAAAAATTCTGAATTCTTGTGGGAACATTTGTGGATCCTATATTTACTTGGAAAAAATATAACTTCAGTCAAAGTCATCTCAAATCCCAAGTTTGGTACACACTTCCAATTTCTCCAAAACGTATCATTAACCTTTTCCAAAAGGTTCTAGTTTTGACCTCACCTTGATGCTTCTTCCCATACTCAATCATAATTCATTCATAGAATCAAATTATATGGCATTTAGACATTAAAACTAATTTAGCTCCATTAAAAATCCAATTTCCCCTTTTTCTCTATAATCCTCCCTTTAGTGTGCCAATTTTCTAGGATTAAGACTAACCTTAGTCTTTTAAACCTTTTGGCACTCCTTATGGTCCTTTTTAATCTCCTAGAAGAAAACCACCTGAGATCCATTGACCATGGAACCCACTTTGACTTCTAGAGCTTTCCCTTGATCTCCTAGTCCTAGTTACCTCCCTAGGTAACTCTCCTATAAAAGCAAGCCCACACCGGTGCTCCTCCGGTGCTTCTTGACCTTCCACTATTATTCTCTTAACCCTATAAACCTTTCTCTTGGCCAATTTCTTTTCTTTTCCTTCAAATGGCTTTTCTTTGTCATTTTTAACCTTTTCTTTACCATACTTATAGGGCATCCTCGAATATGATACTTTATCAATTTTTGCCCTCTTAGAATGATATCCTAAACCCGGTCTACCATTCCTAGGATTTTGGTCCATTGACAGCATGTCCAATTCCTTGGATCCTTGAATGACCCTTCCTAGATTTCTTTCTAACTTATCAAGTTCTGCTCTTAAAACTTGATTTTCCTTTTCTAACTTTCTAACCTTAGGATTATTAAACCTACTTTGATCATTTCTAGGCACACCCATATTCTTAGGCATATATTTCCTTTTCTTAGAAGTTATCCCTTGGTCCTTATTCCTAGAGTTCCTAGATTTATCATGCATCATGGAATTCTTGATGGTTTGGCAAACAAAATTGTTTCTATTCCTATCATGATATCTAAAGCCAAAAGCACGCATGGGCACGCAATTGTTATCAATCCTATCATTCAAACAAACATTTTGAGCATTCATTGAAAAATTTATTGTATAAATAGAGCTAGAGGTTACCTTCCTTGCCCTTGAGGCTCCCCCTTGATAGGTGCTCCTCTTCCTTTCTTCTTTCTCCCATTTCCTAAGGTGCTCCATCTTCTTGAGCTCTCCATTTCTTGGACATTTTGTATGATAATGCCCGAGCTCACCGCATGTGAAACATCGAATCTTCTTTTTCCTTTCTTGAGCTCCTCCAATCCTACAACCCACGTTAGATTTAAATCGAATGAACTCAGGTTTAGATTTTTACCTCCTTCTTACCTTTTAGGCACTTGTCCTTGTAGTGCCCCTTTTCGTTGCAACCAAATCATGTGATGTGCTCCTTCGATTTAGCTTTGGTGGAGGTGGAGACTAGGTTGACTTCTTCAACCTTAGATGATGTAGATTCTTCTTCTTGATCCGACATTGAATTGGGACTCTCCTCCCCCTCAATCCTTGAGGTGGAGACCTCTTCCTCTTCTTCTCTTGAGGAGGTTAATGATCTTTCACTTACTTCCTCCTCCTCACTTGAAGAGGTTGACACTTCCTTTTTTTCTTCTTCTTCTTGATCACTTTGACATTTCTCCTTGAGGTCTTGAGCATGTGCAGGATTTTCATGATACTCTTTCATTTTACTCCATAATTCACATGCACTTTGATACTCCCCTACACCATTTAACACATTAGTAGACAAAATATTGATTAATATATCTATTACCTTCTTATTTGCCCTTGCTTGATCTTGTTGCTCATGATTCCAATATCTAGGATGAAGCTTCTTTCCGTACTTGTCCTTTGGAACTTCGAAGGGCTCTTCAAGCGCAATTCTACATGCCCACTCCATTCCGAACCAAGTCTCGATCCTTGCCCTCCAAAAGTCAAAATCTTGATGATCGTAGGGCGGTGGAGTGTAGATGTCATCCCCCAATTTATCTTCCATTGTTCTTCTCCTCTAGCGTGTGCTCCCTCGGCGGTTAGTCCAATCGAGAGCGGTCCTTCACTCTGATACCAATTGTAGGATCATTTCCGTGCCCGCTAGAGGGGGGGGTGAATAGCGTTTCTTCGAAGCTTTCTTCCTACACTGTTAGTTTGCACAGCGGAAATAATAATAAATAAAACTAACAATGAAGAACAAACGCTAACAACCTGATTTACTTGGTATCCACCCCGGACGGGTGACTAATCCAAGAATCCGTCGGTGAATCAATCCCCAAATAACCTCCGGCTAGCCCTCGTCGCTCCTTGTGGGTGGAGAAACCTCGCCACAAACTCAAACAAGGCACTGAGTACAAAGACTACTATCTTACCTTTAACCAAGACAAGATTCGTCAAAGAATATAGTAGAAAACGAGCCTCCTTTTATAGGGCTCGAATCTAAAACAACCGCTACCAGTGGATTGCCAAAATGGCAGTCACCTGGTCCCACTCAGATTCGACCGTTATAACCCAACATTTGAATCCTGGCCAGCTGTTCCAGTTGGCACCAGTCTACTGCCCTGGTGCCTGCCCCAGGGCAGTCGACTGGTCCGAGTTCTAAGCCTAGGGATACACTCCCTGAGTACATTTCACTCCGTACTCGAACACTCTGGCTTGACCCCTGAGTACAAACACACATACTCAGACCCTTGACAGGCCCAAACTAAGTGTCACGAATGTGGGCCTCAACTTTAAATGTATATGAATTAAATGCTGGAAACCCTTTTTTCAATCAAAATCTGAAAATGTAATATAGGGGCCACAGGTCGTATTTTTCTCGGGGCTAGTTGACGTTGTGCGATTCGTACTTGTATTTATGTGTCGTTTGTGTTTGCGGGTTTCAAATAAAATCGGACTTGGTTTCAAATAGAAATGGAAAAGCAATGAAGAGCAAAACCACTCAATTAAGGGAGCTACACAAGGAGTTGGCACTTAATGATTCAACCAATGGACCACTTAATCACTTAATGTTAATTTGTAAATTCAGGAAACCGAAGCTGAAATCAAATCGATCCTAATCCTGATTGACACTAATTCAGATCTTTGCTTCAGTGATTGCCATTCAAAACTAGGCAATGCTAAACAAATTTTCCCTTAATGAAAAAAATATGAAACTCATTGATACCACTTGCCGAAATGATACTACCTTTTGGCAGGAATTTCAGTTACAGCTCAGAAACCGTTTGAATGCAATTAGGACTGAAATCAGGGCTAGAGTACACTAAGAATTGAGTTAAACTCGGGTACAATCAGTGCTAAATTCTCCCATTGATACAAAGGGCAGAATTTGAGTTAACTTGCCACCAAAATGCATGAACTGATGTGCCGAATTCAGATAGGGAAATGCCAAGCTAATGCTGACAATTTAGCAATAAGACCAATTGACCAAGCTTGGAAACAAAACTATCAGTGAGCATGACCTACTAAAACAAATGAAGCACTGCCACAATCAAGCAAGGGGTTGATCAGTTGGGAAATGTTCTTGATGCAGAAATAAGTTGCAAGAGTGCAAAATTGAGGTTCGAAACTCCAGAATTCGAATGCAGAAACAAATGGATACAAGGTCGAACAAAATCACTGAATTCAATTTCAAAGGAAGTCTAATGCAGAGCTAAACTGGTACAAAACATTGCCAAACAGGTTTGATACGCAAAGGAAAATTCTTGTGCCCAAAAACTGCTACTTTTATGTCAAGAGCTAGAACTAACAGTTCAGAATCTGCACTGAATAATGCAGCTTGGAAGGAAAGCGTGGTGAAACAATTCACAGGATCAGATGAAGAACTCCAAATCTAAAACTGCTCAATTCAAATTCAATCCGAAGACAGAAATGGACAAGCAGGAATGCAGAAATACAGAAACGTGGACTGCAGAAATTAAGAACTAAAAATAGAGAGCTGAGATTGACAAACAAGCTACAGGAATTGCAGCCACTGCTCAGACGAGATTGAGAAGATCAAGATTCACTAACACACAATTCAGATCTGCAGCTGAAACTAACAAAAACCAGGGTTGATACACAAACTGTGAGTGGCACGGAACAGACTGAACAACATTAAGAAAACAATGTTGGAATCAGAAACGATGTTGATGCTAAGTAAGCTAATCTAAGGCATTAACACACTAACAGCTATCTCTAATTCAAAAATTAAACTTGGCACAAACTGAAGTGAAAGAAGCTGCAACATCAGTAATAAAACTGGCACGCAGATTGCAAACTGGTTGATACACGCAGCTACACAAAACTGCAGAATTGAGACTAAATTCAAAACAAACTTAAATCAAATTCAATGTAAACTAAACAAGCATCTATCTACTACAAGTGCAGGAATTAACAGCTGATAATTGCAAAACCAATCCAACAAAACTGGTACGAAAATTCTAAACTGAAACTAAATTGCAGAGATCGAAATCTACAACTAATGACTGAAATTAACTACGGAAAACTAATCCTCAACCCTTCCCGAGA
The DNA here is from genome assembly GCA_024364735.1 of Boesenbergia rotunda. Classification (NCBI taxonomy): domain Eukaryota; kingdom Viridiplantae; phylum Streptophyta; class Magnoliopsida; order Zingiberales; family Zingiberaceae; genus Boesenbergia; species Boesenbergia rotunda. The sequence goes on from JAGFNQ010004409.1 coordinate 34,398, forward strand.
TCAAATGCTTCTTGGTCGTCAAGCAAGACTGAGCCTCGAACCTGCAAGCTCAAAAAACCATTGAAGAACAGCTCAACAATTCAAATCCAACTCTCACTCTGAACCAATCTGAATTCCAATCGATTTCCTCAATCTGGCATTGTCCAAGTGCGCGGAATGTGTGGGGATGAACCAATGCACTCCAGGGAACCCCTCTGAACTGCTCGGATGGGTGAAGGATGGAGCAAAACCGAGATTGAAGTAATAAGTGACAGAGCTGCGGAAACCTCACAACAACTCTGTTTTGGCCAATTCGGAGCTGGAAATTCACCGAGAGCCTTCCCAATAGCCTAGCAATTGATATAGGTCAGAAATCGAGGGGTCGCGCCCCTTTGGATGAAGAAATTGCTGAAAAACGCTGAGAACAGCTGAAGGAAAAGTTTGCGGCGAAGAAGACGCGACAGGGAAGACTGCGCAGCATTTTTGATTAAATAGTTATCAACGGACGGCTGTGATTGATTGGAGGAGATCCAATGGCTGATCTTGCTCTGATTGGAGCCAAACTTTTATGATGATGATCTGGGGTCAGGATCTACCTCGTGGTAGCTCGGATCCTCCAGATATGCAACGGATGGTCCAGATCAACTCTATCTGTGAATGGACACTCTAGAGCCCTCCTTGCTTGATCCAACGGTTGATTTAGTTCTGATTGGGATGAAACCTTCAGATCTTGATCATAGAGCTTGATCAACCCTAACCCTAACTTGGATTGCTTCAGATCGTCCCGGATGGCTCAGATCTAGCCGCTCTTGAATCGGACGGCCCGGATTAATCGTAGGCTTGATAATTCGATCCGGTTCACATCCGACTCAAGTTTGACCCAATATGCCCTAGGTCCAGGATCCTTTCTTGCCTACAAAAATATATCAAAAAATTAGTAGCCAAATAATCCAAAAATTATGTAATTTTACAATTAAGTCCAAAATAAGATAAAGTTCCAAAACCTATGGTAAAATCATAATTAAGCAATAAAAACATGGGTCAAACATGGATTTTAGCAATTAAAATAATCAATAAAATGGTGCTTATCAACTCCCCCACACTTAAGCTTGAGCGTCTCGCGAAAACACTAAATATGTATCCCTTAGG
>JAGFNQ010004409.1:52499-104536 GCA_024364735.1 Boesenbergia rotunda
TGCTTACCATGCCTACTTGATTCTTATGCTTTGTGAGTTTATATTTCACACTCATATGATCCATGTGACTGCTATGTCTTGCTATAATTTTTCACATGTGTTCGTATGATCATTCCATAAATTATCACATTTTTGATGAGTTGGGATACCTCTAGGATTGAGGGGGAGTTTATCTTAATCTTAACAGTCCCTCTTGCCCCTTTTCGGTGTTCGACAAAGGGGGAGAAAGTGTGATTGGTTAAGTTTAGAATGACCATGTTGTAGGGGGAGGATCTGGATTCCCCTATGATTCTAAAAGTTGGAATATTGATTGAGAATCCCTAAACTTAAAATCGGGTTGTCAAACAACAAAAAGGGGGAGATTGTTGATGCAGTCTGGCCCTGATTGTTGTATTGGTGTTGACAACGATTTTGGTTTAGATTGATGTTGATGATGATTATGATTATGATTATGATTGATGATGATGTTGATTATGATTAAGTCCTGATCAAGGATTAGACATGATATGGAGGATTCTAGCCTGGAGGGCTAGGTGTTGGTGAAATCCTAACCTGGAGGGTTAGGTGTGAGAAATCCTAGCTTGGAGGGCTAGGTGGTGGAAACTCTTAATTCGGAAGGGTTGGGTGAAAAGTCCTAGCTTGGAGGGCTAGGTGAAAAGTCCTAACTTGGAGGGTTAGGTGCAAATTCCCATCCTGGAGAACTAGGTGAAAAAGTCCTGGCTTGGAGGGTCAGGTGCCTAGCTTGGAGGGCTAGGTTGGATGAAGTTCTAACTCGGAAGGGTTGGGTGAAAAGTCCTAGCTTGGAGGGCTAGGTGAAAAGTCCTAACTTGGAGGGTTAGGTGCAAATTCCCAACTTGGAGAGTTAGATGGAAAATCCTTAGCTTGGAGGGCTAAGGTGGATGGAAACTTAGCTTGGAGGGCTGAGTTTGAACCCCTGGATCGGTCTGGTGACCGATCAGGGACTCTGGCACGCTGCTCCTTCGTGGATCGGTCTGGTGACCGATCCAGCAATGACTGATTGGTCGGGTGACCGATTAGGGAGCACACAGTGAGGTTGGGAACCTACTGTGTGGCTCCTGATCGGTCTGGTGACCGATCAGGGAGTATGCGTTTCACCCACTGACTAGCTTCTGATCGGTCTGGTGACCGATCAGGGAGCGAACAGTGAGGTTGAGTTCCCCTGCAGATCTGAACCTGATCGGTCTGCTGACCGATCAGGGTCACTGTGCAGATCGTTCTGGTGAACGATCCAGCTTCGCGGGCTCCTCACTAAGATCGATCAGGATGAAGCCTGATCGGTCTGGTGAGGACCTGATCGGACTGCTGACCGATCAGGAAGGTCCCTGATCGGTCAGTTGATCGATCAGAAGGCTTATGCCTGCGAAACTCAGAAATCACCCAATATAAGGGTGGATCGGTCCGTTGAACGATCCACGACCTGGGATCGATCTGGTGATCGATCCAGGAGAAATCGCGATTTCTAATTAAGCGTTGGGGATCGATCAGGACGGAGCCTGATCGGTCTGGAACCAGCCTGATCGGTCAGGTGACCGATCAGGGGGTTCCCTGATCGGTCCGGTGACCGATCACTTTAATTCAAATTGCATTGTCAGACGCTCTGATCGCGTCTGAACACAACCGATTCGCTGCCACTTTCCTCTGATATTTGATATGCTGCTTGATTTGCTGCTCTAATGCTCTGATTGAGTTTCAGGTGACAGGGGAGGATTCAAACACTCAAGGAGAAGTCAAAGAGAGCTTTCCTTGGAGCAGGTTTGTCCCTTTCTCCACATAGGTTGCAACGGCTGGATGCAGGACTGAAGCTGCTGACTGAAGCATGGCTGAGGGAGCTCAGGAAGCTCAGTTAGGGTTCAGTGTAGCTGGCGCGTTGGCAGTGAGGCAGCTGTAGGCTGCTGGAGATGAGATCACCTGGTTCTTAGCGGAGAAAAAAAAAGGAACGAGAGAAGTGAAACAAGAAGAGGTCTGAGTTTTTGTGCTCTTGAGTTCCTGCGTTCTTGCTCAGCATCAAGCTTGCTGTTCTTGAGTTCTTCATTCATTCAAAGCAAGCTATTGAGAGGCAATCGTCATACTTGAGCGCTTGAGGAGAAGACAAGAGGCTTGGAGTCCGACAGTGGGAAGACACGGAGCAGGGGTCTGCGTGAGATCGCCACTGGGTGGAGCTCAGGGAAGCTTGCTTGTCTTTGTCCTTGCTAAGTGTTTGAGTAAGATCCTTCTTGTTGTTTCCTTGTGCTCATTCTATATCATTGTTTGAAACATACTGTGGAGAGGTTTCTCCACCGAGAAGGAGGTTGCTTCATATCCGGTTTCACCGGGGCTTGATCTGCTGACGATCAAGGGATCGCCCACCTTAAGGGCACGCCAAGGAGTAGGGGCAAGTTATCCCCGAACCTTGTAAAATCTCCTTGTTAGCGATCTTGCTAATCTTGCTAGTTAGGTTTTGGTTTTTAGTTTCTGCAAGTTTTGTTTTCCGCTGTGCTATTAATCACTTCAAGTGCATAAATTTGATAACTCCTCAAAGAAGAAGTGATTGGCTATATTCACCCCCCCCCCTCTCTAGCCATCTCGTTCCCAACAGAGATTCCCATTGGGCAAGGAAGTCCAACACCCGGCGTCTAGAGAACTATGCAATTGGGACGAGCTGAAGTTAGGATCACGACCCTACGATCTCGTTCGGCCTTGAAGATTTGGAAGAGGTGGAAGCTCCCCATGAAGACGCCTTGGTAACCCGCATAGCCAACTATGAGGTCAAGCGCATCTTTGTAGATAAAGGAAGTTCCGTGAACATCCTGTACAAGGCTGCTTTCGATCAGATGCAGATCAACGAGAATGAACTACTTCCGGTCTCGACCCCGCTATTTGGCTTCATCGGGTATTGAGTATAGCTGATAGGGTAAATCACCTTATCGCTATCATTGGGAAGTGACCTGCTCGAGAGGACCAGGAGGACACCCTTCTTGATCGTGGGCGTTCCCTCATCCTACAACGCCATCTTGGGTTGCCCGATGCTCTGTCTTCCAGGCGGTGGTCTCTGTCTACTACCAGAAGATAAAATTCCCGATTGGCGACCAAGTGGCTGAAGTCAAAGGGGACCAACTGGTGTCTCGGCGATGCTACAGTGGGGAAGTCAGAGTGGAGTCTCGGAAGAACCCGAGGGCGCAGGAAGACTAACCGGAGGAAGCGACCATTCATAGAAGGACAGGAACTAAAGGCTCACAAGGCTTGAGCAAGCCAACTATCTCCAGTATGGTCACCCCCGGTATGATGTGTGTCGCTTACTATGTACTCGCCTATGTATTCTTGATGCCTTGCAGTGAATTCATGAAATAAAGGAACGTGCCATCACAAAAGTGCTAGTACATCAAACAAAACCCTAATACCTCGCGGTGCTACGGATGCCCAAGGTATTTAGCCTTGGTCTAGGTTCTACAGACACCCAACCAAGAAACAAAAACCCTAATACCTCGCGGTGCTATGGATGCCCGGGGTACTTAGGCTAGATCTGAGTACTATGGACACTCGACCAAGAAATAAAAACCCTAATACCTCGCGGTGCTGCAGATGCTCGGGGTACATAGGATTAGTCTGGGTCAGACGCCCAACCAAGAAACAAAAACCCAAATACCTTGCGGTGCTGCGGATGCTCGGGATACTTAGACTTGGCCTGGGTGCTACGGACGCCCAACCAAGAAACAAAAACCCTAATACCTCACGATGCTGCAGATGCCCGGGGTACCAAGAAACAAAAACCCTAATACCTCGTGGTGCTTCAGATGCCCGGGGTACTTAGGCTTGGTCTGGGTGTTGCGAACGCTCAACCAAAAAACAAAAACCCTAATACCTCGCAGTGCTGCGGATGCCCGGGGTATTTAGGCTTGGTCCGGGTGTTATAGACGCTCAACCAAGAAATAAAAACCCTAATACCTTGTGGTGTTGCGGATGCCCGGGGTCCTTTGGCTTGGTCTGGGTGCTGCGGACGCCCAACCAAGAAACAAAAACCCTAATACCTCGCGATGCTGCGGATGTCCGGGGTACTTAGGCTTGGTCTGGGTTCTACAGACGCCCAACCAAGAAACAAAAACCCTAATACCTCACAGTGCTGCGGATGCCCGGGGTACTTAGACTTGGTCTGGGTGGTACAGACGCCCAACTAAGAAATAAAAATCCTAATACCTCGCGGTGCTGCGAATGCCCGGGGTACTTAGGCTTGGTCTGGGTGCTACAGACGCCCGAGCAAAAATCAAAAACCCTAATACCTCGCTGTGCTGCGGATGCCCGGGGTACTTAGGCTTGGTCTGGGTGCTACGGACGCTCAACCAAGAAACAAAAACCCTAATACCTCGCGGTGCTGCGGATGCCCAGGGTACTTTGGCTTGGTTTGGGTGCTACAGACGCCCAACCAAAAAATAAAATCCTAATACCTCACGGTACTGCAGATGCTCGGGGTACTTAGGCTTGGTCTGGGTGCTACATATGTCCGACCAAGAAACAAAACCCTAATACCTCGTTGTGCTGCAGATTCCCGGGGTACTTAGGCTTGATTTGGGTGCTAAGGACGTCCAACCAAGAAACAAAACTCTAATACCTCGCAGTGCTGCGGATGCCCGGGGCACTTAGGCTTGGTCTGAGTGCTACAGATGCCCGACCAAGAACAAAAACCCTAATACCTCGCGGTGCTGTGGATGCCCGGGGTACTTAGGACGGGAGGTTAACATACAACCTACCAAATATAAGACAAACATCCTCAGACAATGGGAAACCAACAGAATATCTGATTACTACTCGAAGCTCTTACACACCAGAGGCAATCAGTGTTTTCCTTCATTTCTACGGGAAATACATTGATAATGACATCTCAAGGGAATACAAAGAATAGGCGATACAATCAGTGGATCCAGTAGAGGAGATCACTCCTTTGCCCGGGATCTCCCCTATCGCGTCAGCATCCCCGCATAGTCTCTTGGCTCGGAACCGTCTTCGAGTGGCGGGTGAGCAGGGAGCCATCTTTAGTATGGTCAGGATCCTTGAATTTTCGGCCGCGACTGGGACTTCTGGGTTCTCCCTTCTCATGACCATTCATGGATGGAAGACGAACAGGAACAACTTGGGGTACACATGGACGAAACAATTCCATTCAAATACCCTGATTGCCTCTTACAGTCAACCCACATTTAAGAATAAAGATGAACTGCAAAATACAAAGGGAAGATAAGGGGAAGCAGCAGCTACAACTCCTCCTCTGACGCCCGATGCCCAAAACTCGAGGAAGGGAGCGGTCAGGAGGTGGAGAGCATTTGAGATGGACAGAAGATGAACCACCAGGAGACACTGTCTACCCGGAGATGGATAGGAGATGAACCACCAGGAGATGCTCCCGGGTGAAACAAATGATATCATCTCTGTCATGCTCCCCGGCGAAGCATGTGATGTCTTTTCTGGACTCTCCGGTGAAATATGTGGTTCCATTTCCACTGCGCTCTCCTGGGAAAGGTGTGATGTCATCTCTGCTATGCTCCCCAGTGTTGCAGAAAACCCTTGTTAGAAGGGGGGAAGGTGGAGGATGTACCGGAAGGTTGTACGCTTCATAGGGGATTCCGGGAGCACCTGACTTAGCCTAGGCAGACGGGGTTGCGCACCCCTCTGGGCGGTGCACCTTTTCCCTCGCTGGTTTCCCCTCCAGGCTGCAACCTCTTATCCCTTCCTGATCCATGAGAATGGGAAGGAAAGATGGAGGAGAACGAACGTGTTGGCCTTCCGCCTTTATAGAGATGGTTGCGCATCCACATTTAATGAGGGCACAACGTAGGAGCAGTAATGGATGCCAATCCTGAAGCGTCGCATCTTTTCTGCCACCATCGATTGGCATGCCCCTGCGACATCTGGGAATTTGCAAGCCTTTATGGGTCAATTCAATGGATCGCCTGGGGTCTGGAGACGAAGGTTCGGAGTCCGCAAACACTTAATAGAGAAAGGAGCCAACATGGGTCCCATAGATGAATAACTGCGGGCCTGGCAGTTGGACTTTCGGGGCTACCTTGGGGAGATCCACACCCAAGATCAAACCCAAAAACCCCAGAAGACACCTGGCGTCACAGGGGGTTCTGGGTCCCTGAAACCAACCCAAGAGGCTGCTGGGGACGACCAGTGGCTTCCTGACTCACTTATCCCAGGGGCTGAGAGGGAATGCCTATCTTTCAAGGAGGTTAATCGTCAACCTGACTCCTGGAATCAGAGAAAAACACCGATCCTTCTATGCTTTCGGTCCTCACGACGGAGACAAACATTAAGAGAAGTCCAAACCAAAAAGGGATTGCCTTGAGACCCGAGGTAAATTTTACAATTCTCGGACCTAGCATAACTGCCAGGGAAAAAGTAATTGGTGCAGGGATCCGCTGTGACATAGCTTCTTCATTGCAAACACTAGTATAATCAGTTAGCAACACTTCCTTCGATCATACATGAAGGGAGGGGCTTGTGATGGGGTTGAGTACCCCGTGGCTGACACATGGATGGAAGAAGCTATGTGACAAAAGGTATCGAGTCTGAACGACTCTCGTTCCGGAGATCCCTAGACCCTCTCGAGAAGGGGATCCCCCGAGACCCCCGCGGGTAGACACGCCCCGGAGATCAAATCAGAAGACGCACTCTCGAGATCACCTCGGGAAGCCATGTCCCCAAGACCACCTCGGGAAGGCAAAATGCCTGGAACCCCACAGACCTGAAGACTCCAAGATCACCTCGAAGAAGCAGAGCCCAAGAAGCATTCGGCCTCAAGGAACGATCATCCTTTCTTCGGATCTACGGATAATCATCACCAATTATCGCAGAGTCATCATGACCCATAATTGTCGCAACAGTTCGAACTTAATGACGGCGTGTACCGTTACAAAGGTTATACTGTAATCGACAAGTGGGGGGGGGGGCGTGACAAAGATCATGGAGGCTCGTAAGATAGCTGCCACAGGTATAAAAGTACTCCAACTCCCCCCCCCCCCCGGTAAAGGGGTTACGCACTCTCTACTTCACGCATACCCTTTTTCGCCTTCTTTTCATCTCTTGGATCGAGGCACTGACTTGAGTGTCGGAGTGGGCTTCGCCGGACAACCTCCGGCGTGTTCCCCTAACACTCATGTTAATCTTGCAGGGTGTGAATCCTTCCTCTAGCGTCAGCATCCGCGTGGCCTGATCCCTGGTGACTGGCCGTCGATTTCAATTCCTTCCGGAACACTTAGGATTTACCTTTCCCTCCTGGTTTATAGCTTGAGATGGCGGGACTGTCTCTAATCGATTCACCAATCAATTGGTGAATCGATTGGGAGGGCGTCGCCTATAGTCGATCACCAGTGTCGACAACCTCCAACCGCTTGGTTCAACCCAAACTATAATCTAGGATGGGAGAATGAACCTTAGGAGTATTGCGGTTGAATTTCGACAATAACAAATCGATTTCTTGCGCCATCTTAATCGATTGAGGTGCTAAAAAATAAATCGCTTAATCGATTAAGCACTCGATTGAGGTGTTTTTGCGTTGATTATGTTTACTCCTAATCGATTGATCAATCAATTGGAGGGAAGGCACGCGTAGGTGAGCAAGGAACGGACCGCAACATATATATATATTACAAATGCCCCTCGGAGAGCGTCTGATCGGTCGTGGGACCGATAGGCGAGTGCCTGATCGGTCACGCGATCGAGCAGGCGAGTTGTCGCGCGTGAACGCGCATATTTTATCGCTCAGCAGATCACTCCTATATATATATATATATATATATATATATATATATATATATATATATATATATTAAAAATTAGTTTTTTAAAGTAAAGTTGTCCTACATTCAACTTAATTAGCTGACCTCAAAATTAATTATTTAAATATAAATTTTATATACAATAGAAAATAATACAACTTGAAATTTTATTTATTTAAAACTTGTTTATTGTATTAATATAATAAAAGTTGATCAAGTAAAAAATAATACAACTTGATATTTTATATATTTAAAACTAGTTTATTGTATTAAAGTAATAAAAGTTGATCTAGTAAAAAATAATACAACTTGAGTTTTTATTTTAATAATCATTTTATTTTATTTAAAATGATTATTAAAGTAATAATCATTTTGCGCTCTCGTCGAGATGGCCATGCATGCTGGGCTCATAAGGAAATTGTAAGCCCATGAAAAAAACCATTACAAAAAAATATAACTTTCCCGACGCAATATACCGACGGAATTCCATCGGTAAGTGTCTTTACCGACGGAATTCCGACCGAATTTTCTCCGTCGGAGAAAAATCCGTCAGTAAGGAATTACCGACGGAGTTTTTTACCGTCGGTAAAATTTCCGATGGAATAAATTTCCGTCGAAATTAGTATTTCCGTCGGAAACTTCCGACGAAAACTTTCCCCGATTTCCGTCGGAAATTTTCTATGGAACCTAAATTCCATCGGAAATTTTCGACGGAAATTCTACAATTCTCGGACCTAGTATAACTTACAAGGAAAAAGTAATGGGTGCAGGGACCCGCTACGACATAACTTCTTCATTGCAAACACTAGTATAATCAGTTAGCAGCACTTCCTTCGATCATACTTGAAGGTAGGGGCTTATGATAGGGTTGAGTACCCCGTGGTTGACACGTGGATGGAAGAAGTTATGTGATAAGAGGTATCGAGTCTGAATGACTCTCTTTCCGGAGCTCCCTAGACCCTCTCGAGAAGGGGATCCCCCGAGACCCCCGCGGGTAGACACGCCCCAGAGATCAAATCAGAAGATGCACTAGGTGTATAATAGGTGATGCAGGTGGTCTATTGGGTGGCTTCTTGGGAGTTTTAGGAAGTGATTTTAATAAATTTCCCATTTGTTATATCTCTTGGCGTAAAGTTCCTAAATCATATAAGGACACGGTGTATAATAGCATCATACAGGTAAACTTATTTATTTGTCCATGTTTTTTGTAATCTTTGTGACTTTGGTAATAATGTCTTTGATTTCGTATGCAGAAGAAATTTTCTATAGTGGATAATAGATTGAAGAATGATATCATGAAACGTATTGGGAAAGTATGGAAAGACACCAGGTATAGCTTGTTTCATGAATTCTATAATAGTACTTTGAGCATGGAAGAAAATGTTGCAAAGCGACCTCCTGGAATTGATGAAAACCATTGGAGATGGTTCATTGAGTACCGCTTGAGTGAGAAAATCCAGGTATTGAGCTTCCCTTAGTGTTTGAGCTTCTCTTAGTGTTTGGATCTAATGTCACGCCCCCAGAGGCACATGCTTCCTCGAAAATCGGGCAGCATCTCCCCTGTACGGCGGACAATATGGGACATTTATACATGACATCTCACCAACAAAGCTCAGCCACAAGCGGCTGGCATCATAATAATAGGAAATAAACACAACCACGCAGTTTATATTGAAACAAAGTAAATGGATGGCTTAGCCATCTTAAACATAAAAGAATGTCTGCATACTAGTAATAACGACAAAATCCAAACCGATACTCGACAAGAAAACTAACTGCGGAAATAAAACAGACACTAAAACAAACCAAAACAAACCGACACTGGGACTGAGGGACTGGCAACTGGATCATCTCCTGGCTCCAAGCAAAACATCTACCTGCTACCTGAAACAACAAAAAGGGAAGCAGGGGTGGTGAGTCCGGGCGGACTCTGCGGGTATATGAGTAGACAAATAAGCATGGCATAATAAGGATAAACAGAGTAGAGAACTCAAAAATGTACAGTCCATAGGAATTATAGAATTCACCTAATCATGCATAACATATATCAATCGACATGGTATAAAGTCTGAATAACGACTAAACACGTATAAAACAACTCAATAACAATAATATCAATATATACATGCATGTCAAACATGTGCAACAATCATAGCTCATATAAGTGCATCAAACACAGGCAAATGCATAAAAGAAATACGTATGCACATGATGCAATGACATGTGTCACCCCTGACGCCAGTCAAGCCGTCAACACATCCCATCTGTGTGACCGAGTGGGTAGGGCTGTGACAACTGTACCACTCCAACAACAACAATAACCAACAATAACAATAATACCACATAAGGCGTGGTTGAGTGGACAGGATGCTGGGAAATCTACACTCCGAACCCACGGTACATCGGGGGGGAGCTATCACACAATATCCCTCAAAAAAACATACAACAGTGAGGGTGAGCCACCAACGACTCATCCCTCTAAAACAACGGTGAGGGTATCACTGTCTGGCATGACAGGACAAACACTCGCACTCTAACCACTACCATGACAACACGTGGTTGAGTGAATCGAGCAACAATATGACTAACGACAGCTTAACCAAATGTAAGCCAACAGTCGTTAGTATGCAACGTGCAAGTATGATGCATGATATACGATGCACGAACAACCGGAGAAACAGCGATGCAATAAAGTCCAACGAATACACGATGCATCAATACAATCAACCGGAAATCAAAACCAACGATTATGCACCTACACTACTAGGTAGGGTATTTCTAATGCCAAATAAACCTATCTGTGTTTAATGGACTTCTAAGTGCTCGCGTACAAACGGTACTTTACAGAATAGAAAACCAACAGAGGACTGTACAGATACGAATTTAGGAATACTCAAAGATCAACGAAGAATAAGTCTCAACGGCGATGTTTTAAATAACGACAAAGAACAAGGTCAAGCAACCTACAAGACATAACTAGCCATGCTTTAAGGTAAAAGAACTACTCGAGTACAAAGGAGAAATACCCGCCTTATAATTGTAGAAGTTCGTATCAAGGAGAACCTCCTCGTGACCAACCGTATGACTCCGAATCAAAGTCCTGGGTAAATATCAAAGTTTAACTAATTATTATATCTAACAAGTAGTTAAAATAAATCACAAATCCAACTAGAAGGAACCCTTAATCATTTCGATCATTATTTTACTTAATTAACGATTACTTCGATTAGTCCCCAATTTAATCCATCATGTAAGCCTAAACAAATCCACCACACATAATCAACCTTCAAGAATCACAATACCACCATTAACTCAATTTCCCCTAAGTATAACTTCCAATATCGTTTACTCACCTTCTATAGCAGGAAATGGATTTGAAACATAAGATATTAGAGAAGAACTTAAAGCTGCTGAATTTATTATTATTATATTTTGTTTTCTTTTTAATCAAGTTCTGAAACAGAATAATAAAACTACCTCCCTCACCATCATTAACTCACGGCACACTACAAAACACACAATACAAGTCATTAATTAAAAACCTAAACTCTAATCACCTTTGACCAATTGATTTAAGGAAACCTAATACACAAGCAAGCATTACCTTGTATCCAAACTTGTATACAATTGGTGGCGTCGACACAAGAAATCAGAACGCACTGTGAAGGTTGCGGAGGAAGCTCGCATGAAGAGGTCAACTCCGACGACTAGGCGACGATCGGCGAAGGCAGGGGCGCTTTCGTGTGCGCTGAGGGAAAAGGCGCTCGGCTAGGGCTTGGGCCTCGAGGGAGAAGAGAGAACCGTGAAGCAAGGAGACCAGGCGAAGCCTCGTTCGTGTGCGCTGAAGCAAATGAAGAAGAAGAAGAAGAATAGGAGGACGGCGGCGGCGCCGGGAAAGGCTCGGCGTCGAGGCAGTGAAGGGAGTGGCGTCGGGGAGAACTGAAAGGAATCGGCTCCATGGAGAGGGGTTCGGGGGTAACTGCAACGGGGGAGAGGGAATTTATTAGGGCTTTATATTATTATTATTATTATTATTATTTTAAAGCCGTTTTACATAAAGGCCCTCCAAGTTTGGGAAATTACAAATAAGCCCTTTAAAATTTCGGTTTTTAACATTCTTCCCCACTAACAAAAATTTGGTCCCTAAATTTAGCTAGTGAACCATAACAAATACTAGTCAACCACAACAGGTACTGGTCAACCACAACTGATATCAACAACCCAGACTAGTCCACAACCACAAACCATAAACCATAAACCACTACTAGTTACCTCAACAGGTACTAGTCAACGACAACAGGTATCATTACCTCAACTATAATATAAATATGGAGTAAAAACCAACCATACGCACCTCATGTAAATAGATGAGGATAGCGAGCTCTGATCGTATCCTCGAGCTCCCAAGTAGCTTCCTCATCAGAGTAGTGCTTTCAACCAACCTTAACCCTGACTGCGAGTCAAATGCATTATCTATAATATTGGGAAATGTTCAACATTTCTCTAACGGTAGCTACCCAGTTATAAGCAGTGACCTACACGTAGATACCCTATAACTCGTTAATATCTCGGAAAACCAATTCATCGACCTGCTGTGTCTTTTCTCTGGTGACTGTGTAAACCCGATCCATCTATGGAACTGATTGTGGCATCGTCTGAATAGTCAATGGCTGAATCATCTGAATTGCTGCTGGCTGCATAGTCTGAGGTGCTGGAGCTTCCACCATTTGCCGAGTCTGATAACTTGTAGCTTCGACCATCTGCTGAGGCTAGTAAACTGAAGACTAATATGCTAGGCACAACTGATCTACACATAACTAATAACTAAAATAAATCCTAATCATACCACCTACTTGAGTAAATTTTTAAATAACAACGCATTACTTCCTAACATAAACTTGTCACGGTCAGGGCGTACCCTCCAAAAGTTTCTCTCGTTTGTTGATAACAAGGAAGAAGATGCTAAAAACAGAACAAGGAGAGGACAAGCAGAAGAAAACCAACAATGCGACTGTTGATTTTGAAAGTTGAGACTTGATAAATTCTAGCCAGTTTATTTGCGTCTAAATGTTCTTACTCTATTACCAGGGAAGAGTAGATTATACCTGCATCTTTTGTCATTTAAATTTTCTAATTGCACTTGTCCTACAACCACCAAAGATTGTCTTCCAACTCAAAGTGGCCAACGGTATCTATTAGCATTTGTATCTCAAGACTCGGAAGTGCTGTAGATGGCAACATGCCAACACTCAAAATAAGTAGAGATGATTTAATTTTGAACTGCAATTGTATATGGATGATAATGTGTTGCCATTGTGTCAATGTCTGTGACCATGTGACTTTTTTTTTTTTTTGTGGTTGTGAATATGATTCCAATTGTCTTGGGATAATGGTGCTATGATTAGACTTTTCAATTATCAAGAGTCCTAACTGATCTAAAACTTTTACTTCAAATAAGGTGTTACTTTTAGCAGCTGATTCAGAGTCTATGTAGCCAACGTAAAGAGGCAATGTATTGTCCAACAATGAAAATGTTTAGGTCAAAGATTGCTATATATAGACAAAGGGGAATCAAATGTATGTTTTCTTTGTACAAGCTCTATATTTTACTTTTGAATATTGCTAATGATATAGCATTATGTAGAACTCCATGGAGCGATAAAGATTAATGCACATTATCCGAATGTGGAGACAAACATATCTTAACATTGATAATAACTTGTTCAATTATATGTGAACAGTATTCCACAAAACATAGACGAGGAAATGCATAAATTTGAAAGGTTAAAACTCCTTCTCAAATCACTTTATCAAACTTCTAGTACATAGAAAAAGAATTGGCCAACTAGCCACAGAACACAATAGTTGATGCTGTGAAGAAAGGGAGGGCAGATCCTCTGTAGTTCAGGTCATTTTGGGACTAATTAATCTGAGCAAGTAAATGTAAAATTTGCAGGGGCAAAGTACCTTTGGCAAGTTTCAAGTCACCATTTTAGGCTACCTGAAATATGTCCCTGTAGTGTGCTTGCAGATGCTTTTTTTTTTTTTTTTGACAAAAATCGTTGGGTGTTAAGTTTGGCATATGAATGCGACGAAGATACTCAAATATAGTTTGTTATCTGATCACGTGGACAATAAGATTTTGATTACTGTAAGCATCATTGGCTATCTTCCTAGTGAAGTCCTATGCATTCTGATGGGAAATGATAGTGGCTGACTGAAGAATTCACACCTTATATTAGATCCATTGGTTTAGTTAAATATAAAAGAATGCCATTGTCATATTGAATAGAGCGACTTGTATTTGGATAGAAGTATGGTGATAGTAAGCAACATACACACCGGTAGCTCTACCATTTCAGATACTCTGAATGACAATTATGATAAGAGGATTTGTACTGAGTTTTGCCACGGGTGAAAACTGTTTTAAAGTATCAACAGGAAAATGCCTAGATATAGCCTAGCGAACCTCACAGTTTGGTCAACTTTTGTGCCTTTTTGTCTTCTTCTTCAAGGAGCGGATTGCCATTATGGGTCAAGCCATGGTTACATTGATACTCTGATCAGGCTTTATAAAGATATAGGAGCATCGAGATTGAGCTTGCCTACCGGTGTACTACTCAACAAATATACTAGAGCTTGATGTCAACGGGCATTGCTTGAGAAAAGTTCATGGCTTGTTTTCTGAGGTCCAACAAGGCTTCCTTATAAGCACTGGGAAGGAAATATGAGATGAAAAAGTTGAGTAGTGCATTGATGCTTGTCAAACTCTTCAAAAGAAAGTGAAAGTGATTGGAAGGAAATATGGGACTAAAAGTTGAGTAGTGCATGAATTTCAACTCAAAGGATATTAGCTATGAGGGGGCATAGACATAGAAATAAAAACAACAATAATTAGAATCTACTGGGTAGATTTTTTTTTTTGTTGATAGATTTTTTTTTTTTTTATTTCCTCCCTGAGTAGCAGAAATTGGACTGGAAAGAACTAGAAACCTGTTCATCAATAAGTTTAGAGGACAAAAGACATCAGAGATCTCTTATTTATGATGGTATGAGGCTATCACGGAACATAGCCTAGATTTTCATTATTTTCTCAAGCTAATCCACTTACCTTCGTTTTCCTGTTTTGTATGCCGGATCCAAAAGAATGACTTCTGGATCTGAAACTACAGTTATCAGCTGGTCACGTCAAACAATCAGGAAAACTACAGATGTCACGACATAGATTCACCATAAGCAAACTATAGTTCAAATGGTACCTATCAGGAAAACTACAGATGCTGAACAATTGAGCATCAGGTACTTAAGTATGAACTTTTGGAGAGAGTTTTACTGGGATTTTTTTTTTTAAGGGTGCTAAGGTGGCCCAAGTGCCTACCCACATACTCCAGCAAGGCTGTGAAAGTATTTTTTTTTTGAACCATCATAGTTTTCCAAAGAATTACACTCAACAGTGAGAGCTGACTCACATTATGATTTTCATACAGGCCTAGTTGGGAGTTTCTTATATCATAGTGTTAGTTTCATTGTCTGTTTAAGGGGGTTTTTTTTTCACTTGATGCATAAAGTAAAACAGCTAATACATAGCAGGAACAGGAGGTCCCGGAAGCTTAATGAGTGTTATTACAGCATGATGCTTCAACATGTGTAAAACTGAAAAAATACAGGTGACTAGCTTTCGAATTAACACAGCAAGCCCATGGGCGGAGAGGAGCATCCAAGCTCATACCACCTCAAGAACACTGTTGGTGTCAAACTATACTTTAGACCCCTTGAATGATAGTCGAAGGTATATTTCATCCAATGTATCCTCTTGGTCACCTAACCGGGTATGATTAGGTCAACATGGTACCCAACTAGTACCAGCACTAGAACTAATATGGTAGAAAGGATTCCTAAAGACGGTAATCCCTAATCTCAAATAGGTAGTGAACAAGTTCGACTCTAGTTTTGACTCATTGGTCGATACTACAAGGGAAATCAACATTCTCCACAATAAAGTCGAGTCTGCAACTTGCCCACTAGTCGCCCTCTTGGTCAATCCCGACCATGATCACAAATAAACTAGTGGAGTAAAAGCCATCAAGCTAAACCAAGTACAAAGAATAATTGGTAACCGAATATAAGTAACTATATGCTATTCAACTAAACCAGCATACGTCTATACAAACTTAAACATGATAAAGTATACAACAGATAAGATAATCATCAAAGATATACCTTATTTAATTACTCGTCACCGGGAGAAGTCTCATCGCTGCCAAGTCCCAAAACACAACCAGACCAAACCAGAAAATGGCTCCGAAAATAAATCCGTAAAATACAGATAGACCTCGTAAAACAAAACAACTTCGTCAACCCTCAAGAAAAAGACTCCGCAAAAATAAACAAATCTGTAACATACAGATTGACCTCGTAAAACAACTCCATAAAACAATATCATAAAAATCCACATATCCCAAAGGAACTCGCAAAACCTCGCTCTGATACCAAAAATTGTCACGCCCCCAGAGGCACATGCTTCCTCGAAAATCGGGCAGCATCTCCCCTGTACGGCGGACAATATGGGGCATTTATACATGACATCTCACCAACAAAGCTCAGCCACAAGCGGCTGGCATCATAATAATAGGAAATAAACACAATCACGCAGTTTATATTGAATCAAAGTAAATGGATGGCTTAGCCATCTTAAACATAAAAGAATGTCTGCATACTAGTAATAACGACAAAATCCAAACCGATACTCGACAAGGAAACTAACTGCGGAAATAAAACAGACACTAAAACAAACCAAAACAAACCGACACTAGGATTGAGGGACTGGCAACTGGATCATCTCCTGGCTCCAAGCAAAACATCTACCTGCTACCTGAAACAACAAAAAGGGAAGCAGGGGTGGTGAGTCCGGGCGGACTCTGCGGGTATATGAGTAGACAAATAAGCATGGCATAATAAGGATAAACAGAGTAGAGAACTCAAAAATGTACAGTCCATAGGAATTATAGAATTCACCTAATCATGCATAACATATATCAATCGACATGGTATAAAGTCCGAATAACGACTAAACACGTATAAAACAACTCAATAACAATAATATCAATATATACATGCATGTCAAACATGTGCAACAATCATAGCTCATATAAGTGCATCAAACACAGGCAAATGCATAAAAGAAATACGTATGCACATGATGTAATGACATGTGTCACCCCTGACGCCAGTCAAGCCGTCAACACATCCCATCTGTGTGACCGAGTGGGTAGGGCTGTGACAACTGTACCACTCCAACAACAACAATAACCAACAATAACAATAATACCACATAAGGCGTGGTTGAGTGGACAGGATGCTGGGAAATCTACACTCCGAACCCACGGTACATCGGGGGGGAGCTATCACACAATATCCCTCAAAAAAACATACAACAGTGAGGGTGAGCCACCAACGACTCATCCCTCTAAAACAACGGTGAGGGTGTCACTGTCTGGCATGACAGGACAAACACTCGCACTCTAACCACTACCATGACAACATGTGGTTGAGTGAATCGAGCAACAATATGACTAACGACAGCTTAACCAAATGTAAGCCAACAGTCGTTAGTATGCAACGTGCAAGTATGGTGCATGATATACGATGCACGAACAACCGGAGAAACAGCGATGCAATAAAGTCCAACGAATACACGATGCATCAATACAATCAACCGGAAATCAAAACCAACGATTATGCACCTACACTACTAGGTAGGGTATTTCTAATGCCAAATAAACCTATCTGTGTTTAATGGACTTCTAAGTGCTCGCGTACAAACGGCACTTTACAGAATAGAAAACCAACAGAGGACTGTACAGATACGAATTTAGGAATACTCAAAGATCAACGAAGAATAAGTCTCAACGGCGATGTTTTAAATAACGACAAAGAACAAGGTCAAGCAACCTACAAGACATAACTAGCCATGCTTTAAGGTAAAAGAACTACTCGAGTACAAAGGAGAAATACCCGCCTTATAATTGTAGAAGTTCGTATCAAGGAGAACCTCCTCGTGACCAATCGTATGACTCCGAATCAAAGTCCTGTGTAAATATCAAAGTTTAACTAATTATTATATCTAACAAGTAGTTAAAATAAATCACAAATCCAACTAGAAGGAACCCTTAATCATTTCGATCATTATTTTACTTAATTTACGATTACTTCGATTAGTCCCCAATTTAATCCATCATGTAACCCTAAACAAATCCACCACACATAATCAACCTTCAAGAATCACAATACCACCATTAACTCAATTTCCCCTAAGTATAACTTCCAATATCGTTTACTCACCTTCTATAGCAGGAAATGGATTTGAAACATAAGATATTAGAGAAGAACTTAAAGCTGCTGAATTTATTATTATTATATTTTGTTTTCTTTTTAATCAAGTTCTGAAACAGAATAATAAAACTACCTCCCTCACCATCATTAACTCACGGCACACTACAAAACACACAATACAAGTCATTAATTAAAAACCTAAACTCTAATCACCTTTGACCAATTGATTTAAGGAAACCTAATACACAAGCAAGCATTACCTTGTATCCAAACTTGTATACAATTGGTGGCGTCGACACAAGAAATCAGAACGCACTGTGAAGGTTGCGGAGGAAGCTCGCATGAAGAGGTCAACTCCGACGACTAGGCGACGATCGGCGAAGGCAGGGGCGCTTTCGTGTGCGCTGAGGGAAAAGGCGCTCGGCTAGGGCTTGGGCCTCGAGGGAGAAGAGAGAACCGTGAAGCAAGGAGACCAGGCGAAGCCTCGTTCGTGTGCGCCGAAGCAAATGAAGAAGAAGAAGAAGAATAGGAGGACGGCGGCGGCGCCGGGAAAGGCTCGGCGTCGAGGCAGTGAAGGGAGTGGCGTCGGGGAGAACTGAAAGGAATCGGCTCCATGGAGAGGGGTTCGGGGGTAACTGCAACGGGGGAGAGGGAATTTATTAGGGCTTTATATTATTATTATTATTATTATTATTTTAAAGCCGTTTTACATAAAGGCCTTCCAAGTTTGGGAAATTATAAATAAGCCCTTTAAAATTTCGGTTTTTAACATCTAAGGTATTTTTTCTCTATTTTTGATTATGCAATATAATAGGACATGTGCAAGAAAAATGCTGAAAATCGAAAGAAACAATTATACACCCACACAGGTGGTTCAAAAACAATAGCAAGGAGAAAACATGAAGAGGTGATATACCCTTTAATTGACGTATTGGTTCATTTTGTTTTGTTTAATTATTGACTATATATCAATAATGACATATAGGAACGACAACGTGGAAGCAGCATTAGTAGAGGGGAGTTATGGGTTATGTTGCATAAGAAAAAGGATGGTTCTTATATTCATGACAATGCTCAAGTCATTGGTGTAAGTTTTGTATTAATTAAAGTTGTCATACCGTAATTTTTTCAGAAAAATGGTACTTCATTTTTAATTAATAATTGATTAAATTTATGTATGTAGGAAAAAATTATGAATATTGAGCGTGAAGATGATTCCTCTAAGGGATTTTCAAAAAATGATTCACTTTCTCAAGCTATAGGGAAGGAACACTCTGGCCGAGTTCGAGGTGTGGGTTATGGGCCATGTCCTACTCAAGTCTTTGGTCAAACTGAATGTTCAAATGCACCTGTTGATCATGGATTGCAAACATATATGACTGAGATGAAGTCTGAATTAGAAGCTTCTCGAGTAAAGGTGCAGAATCTGGAATCAATGATTGAAGCAGAAAGATCTAAAAGACAAGCAATAGAGGGAGCTGTTAAATATATGCTGCAAATGCAAGGAAGCAATTTGCCACCTGAATTGGCTGCTTTGAATAATGTGATGGTATGTATGTTAGCACTTTTAAAATTAGTTAGTTGTTAATTGTATTTAATGTTAAAGAATTAAATAGCTTCAGCTGTTAATGCAAGGAATCACTTTTAATCTATATCTTCAGCTGTGATGGTACGTATGTAATGCAAGGATGCACTTTTAATCCATAGCTTCAGTTGTTAATTGTATTTAATATTAAAGTATTTATTGCTCTTGTGTATTATTTAATTGCTCTTGTGTATCCATAGCTTCAGTTGACAATTGTATCTTCTATTTATAATTTTAGGCCCCAGATGAAGGGAGTGCACCAATCTCAGTGGGTGTAAGACCGTCTTCCTCAGCTAGTCATGATGCTAAACACTGTGATGATCGTTCCAACCGAAGTTCAAGTTAATGAATGCTTGATGCTTGATGTCCAACAGAAGTTGACAATGGTATGAATGCTTTTATATTCTTTTTGCTTGTCTGGTTATTGTCTTCCTAACTAAATATCTAACTCGAGGGACTCTTGCACACCTAATTCTGATAGGGAAGGTGGGGAGCCTCTTAATATAAAGATGGAGACATCAAGTATAACAGGTTTCACAGCTCTAAGGGATTTCGCGTTTAAGAAATTTATAGCACCTTGTGTGTTCTATACTTCTCCTCCTATAGTGTCTGGAAATGGATTTGCATCATCTTTAGATGTTCAAAACGTAATGGTTTGGATTTTGCTTTCTCATTATAACTTTACTGTTATAACTTTGTCATTACATATATCACTGGTTATGAGTTCAGGATTCTTCATTAAAGACACACCAAGTGTCACGGAGGTTTCTTCTCATTTTTATGTGTATTCCTGTTGGTCCTGGACGAAGCAGATTGATTTACTCCTTTCCATGTAGAGGTAAGATTGCTTTATTTTCCCCTTGTATATAGTTATTTAAGATCCAACCACTTTTGTTTAGCCTATTATGTGTTGGACCAAGAATTTTGCTTCCTCTCTAACTTGTTGTACAATGCATATTGCCACATACTGTTGACTATCACAGTTGTTTTCTATGTTGCTTATATCATTTGAATGTAGTCAGCCTAATGAATTGTAAATAAATACGCTTGATTAAAAACAAGTAGAGGATATTAAAATATTTTGTCTATGTTTGGCTATATATTCTCCAACTTTTGAAAAAAAGTTAGATGATTAAATAATGAAGCTCTAGATCAAGTACCATTATATCATCTAATCCATGTTTGCCAAGAAATTGTATGTGTTTTGTAATTTAGTGCAATTGTGTTAAAATTTGAAGTTGTAACTTTCTTATTTCTGTAGCAACATTCTAATAATATTTGAGGAGAATCAAGCTCACTCAATCTCATCCAAGTAAGAATTTGGAGCTACTAAAAATAGGCTTTAGTTGAAACAACACTTAGAGATGCTTAAATATGGTGGAAATATTGTTTCTCAACACTCATGTTATGGTATTATGTTTCTTTCAGTCTTCCAGTTTGTTTCCATACAACTGATCAGTTTCCATACCTCTCCCACGAACTAGTTTTTATGCATTATCATTTCCTTGCTGATTAATTTTGAAGAGATATAACTTGGTTTTCATTATTCATTCAGGTCAAATTTTTACTGATGTGGTTGGAAGCCAATACTATGCTACTCCTCAAGTACTTTGCAAGCATTACAGACTAGAAGCTGAAGTTTGAACTGCTGCTGCTATGTTATATATTTTTTTTTAGTGGTGTACCCCCATTTTGGTTTAGATTTCACTTCAAACATTTTTTGTTGTTAGTACGTTGTTTTTTTGAGCATTTACTTTTGTAGACATTCATTTGAATTTATTTAACTACTAGCTATGAAAATTTTCTTTTAAGATTACACAAGTGTTTAACTTGTTTGTCCTTCAAATAAAATATTAAAAAGAAAAATCAAATAAATATTTTCGGTTGAATTTGCCATTTGCGGCGGTTTCAAAATCGCCAGTAATTATTTATGGTGGTGTTGCAGCAGTTTCAAAACAGCCGGTATTTTGATTTGTGGCGGTTTCAAACCCGCCGGTAAATCATTTACCGGCAGGTTGTGACCCTTTTCTAGTGGTTTTTGTGGTGATTCAAACCGCCACTAAATCAGGTAATTTGGAAACAACCATTAATTTGGCGGCGGTTTTAATATTGCAAAATCTGCCACAAAAAATTCATCAACCTAAATCGAGTGATAGTTTAATCGGCGATTAAAACCGCCGCAAAATAACCGCCACTAGAACCGCTGGAAAACGTATTATGGCGGCGGTTATTCCAGCGGTTCAGTCAAACTGCCGCTAAATTGTTTAAGGACGCCGTTATCGGCGGCGGTTTTGTAAACCGCCGGTAAAACATTTACCGTCGTTTCCAAACCGCCGTAAATCTCAACTAAAACCGCCGCAAGGTACCTTTTTTTGGTAGTGATACTTACTTTATACTTGTACCAAATAACTAAGTATAATAATGTCCTTGGATAGTAGGTTCTTATCTACATCATATCGATTGGTTGAATCGATATTGAGATAATGTAGAGAACACTACACTAAACCATTCCTAGTCAATCATTAATATTCAAGGACAATATTAATGCATGGAGACTAATATGTAGGTCAATTGATGACTTGAGCTCACAAGTTATGGATATGTGATATCAAGTTGACACATGGGTATACATTAGAGAATGTGTACTGAATTGACCCGTCATAAGAAAGTTTCATAGATTGTCATATGAGTGTCATAAACTTTCTCATGTGACTATTAGTATGAATAGTCCTTAGACCTAAAGTCACTACAGTTCCCTACATGAGGAGTTATGTACTTTGGTATCGTCAAACGTCACCCGTAACAGGGTAGACTATAAAGGCGATCACTAGGTATATAATGAATTATGCGGAGGGATGTGAGTGATGTAGATGTGATCTATCCCTCTCATATGACGGGAGTGATATCTGTGGGTCCCTTAATCCAGTAGGACTGCTAAAATGCATGGTCATGCTCAAATGAGTCAATATGAGATATTGAGCTCATTTGTTTGAGTGAGTCTACTTGGGGATCAAGAAACACAAAGATTGATCGAGGATGATATAGTCTATGCCTCATTGGTCAATTTAGATATCGATGATAGAAGAGCAAGGTCATACATTGTCATAGTCATGGAGGTTAAGTCGGATCTCGACTTTCTTGTTACTTGGGTAGCAATGATGCATTGCTAGATGCCGCTCATTACGTATGTGTCTAAAGCGGTTTAGACACATTGTCAACGTTACAAGAACATATTGGGTCACACACTAAGGACACGATGCTTCGGAGACTAATTGATCTTAGTTTGACTAAGATTTGATCCAAATTGGATTGATTGAGTTAGACTCAACTGAATCCAATTGGATTATGAGATTGAGGTCTAATTTGAGTTAGACTCATTTAGATTAGACTCAACCACATTTGGATTAGATATTAATTAATTAAAATGTTTAATAAATTAATAATAAAGGAGGATGAAAAGATTCTCTTCATTGAATGGAGAGAAGTTGAAGAGCCACATGAGAAGATGTGCTCTTTATTGGCTTTTATGAAGGGAAGCTAAAGGGACAAAAACTCTTCATATTCATGGGATGAGTATAAAAGAATTTTCTTGTCATTTGGATGAGGTTAAGGGAGTGTTTGGGAGAGCTTTTACTTCTTAAAAAGTGATTCTTGTAGTGATTATCTTGAAGTTAGTAAGAAGCTAAAGTAAGTAGTGTTTGAAAATAAAAGCCAAAAACTGATACAAGATAAAGTTTGAGTGTTTGGGAGAATAATTGCTTCCAAGCTTAATTTTTAATTGAATGACAATAATATCCTTAAACTATATAAATTAATTATTTTTTAATAATTTAAATATAATTTCCATACTATCAATAATTTGTTCACGTAATTATTATTATATTTTAAATAGTGATATAATTATTATTATATTTTAAATATAGTATTAAAATTAATTTTTTTATAATTTGAATATATGAAAAAATATATAAAATTAATAAATAAATAAATAAATAAAAAATAATATAATTTATATAAATATAATATATATATAGCGGCAAGTGGCAATCAGGTAAAATGTTATATTATTTATGTCACGCCCCTAGAGGTATATGCTTCCTCGAAAATCGGGCAGCATCTCCCCTGTACGGCGGACAATATGGGGCAAAAATACATACTATTTCACATATATAGCTTAGCCATATGCGGCTAGCATCACAACACAATATATAAAAGACACACAACCACGCAGTTTAAAATAATTTAATGGGTGGCTCAGCCACCATAGGCATAAAAGAAACACAACTTAATAAGAAACTCCCCAACGAATAAACCCGACCAATAAGACATTACTACAATTTTTATTTTATCAAGACCATACCAGAAATAATATAAAATGCGGAAAACACGGAAACTACGGAGAACTAACTCTGAAACAACTCCAAACCAAAATCACCCGGTGAAACTGAAGGACTGAGGGACTGACAACTGGATCATCTCCTGGCTCCAAGCAATACCGCTACCTGCTATCTGAAACAACAAAAAGGAAAGCAGGGGTGGTGAGTCCGGGCGGACTCTGCGGGTATATGAGTAGACAATAAGCATGGCATAAATAAGATAACGAAGTAGAGAATCAAAAGGTACAGTCCATAAGAAATATCAGATTTACCTAATCATGCATAACCAAAATAATACGACATGGTATAAAATTGAATAACGACTAAGCAGGTATAGAACAACTCAACAACAATAATATCAAGATAGACATGCATGTCATACATATGCAACAATCATAGCTCATATAAGTGCATCAAACACAAACAAATGCATAAAAGAAATACATATGCACATGATGCAATGACATGTGTCACCCCTGACGCCAGTCAAGCCGTCAACACATCCCATCTGTGTGACCGAGTGGGTAGGGCTGTGACAACTGTACCACTCCAACAACAACAATAACCAACAACAACAATAATACCACATAAGGCGTGGTTGAGTGGACAGGATGCTGGGGAGCACACACTCCAGACCCCGGTACATTGGGGGAGCTATCAACAGCTACAATATATATCCCTCGAAAAACAACAACGGTGAGGGTGAGCTACCAACAGCTCATCCCTCTAAAATAACGGTGAGGGTGTCACTGTCTGGCATGACAGGACAAACACTCGCACTCTAACCACTACCATGACATCATGTGGTTGAGTGAATCGAGCAACAATATGACTAACGACGACTTAACCAAATGTAAGCCAACAGTCGTTAGTATGCAACGTGCAAGTATGGTGCATGATATACGATGCACGAACAACTGGAGAAACCACGATGCAATAAAAATCCAACAAGTAAAACATGCATCGATACAACCAACCAGAAACCGAAAACCAACGATTATGCACCTACACTACTAGGTAGGATATTTCTAATGCCAAATAAACCTATCTGTGTTTAATGGACTTCTAAGTACTCGCGTACCAGCGGTACTTTACAGAATAGAAAACCAACAGAGGACTGTACAGAAATGAATTTGGAATACTCGAAGATCAACGAAGAATAAGTCTCAACGGCGATGTTTTAAATAACGACAAAGAACAAGGTCGAGCAACCTATAAGACATAAACTAGCCATGCTTTAAGGTAAAAGAACTACTTGAGTACAAAGGAGAAATACCCGCCTTATAATTGTAGAACGTATACGAACAGAACCTCCCACGGTCAACCGTGCGAATCTGAATCAAGGTCCTGTATAAATGATAAAATGTTTAGCTATTTACCATAATAATAGTCAACTAAACAAGTCTCTAAACTGTACTGAGGTTAAGCTTAATTGTCGTAATCATTTAATTAAGCTAATACAAATGATTAATTATAAAATGTCCTTATTCATTGAGGTTAGGTTTAACTTGGATTTAGCCTAAACCTAACCCAAACCAATTCACCATTACCAACCTAATTGGCTCCTTTGGCTTTAAGGTAAGCTCAACCAAGATCAAGAATTAACAAAACATCAATTTCATTAAACAAAACTCATTCTTTCTTCCTAATTAAATTACAAGGAATAGAACAATCATAATCCCCATTTATAAACTACATCCATACACTTCACAGCAACTCCATTACCCATAGCTAATTCATGAATCCCATCCCGCACAAACCCACAGCCAAGATAGCTACATGGCAGGGATAGGGATCAAGGGAAACACAAACCATGTATCCTACAAAACCTCATGAAATCAATAATCTACAAACAGGATAAACCACTTGGTTATTTAACAACATAAGCCCAATATATAACAGTAGCTCATGGCAAAATTCCAAACATCTCAGAATGAACTCCAAACCCTAATCAAAACTCACGGAAACCATTACAACATCTCAGAATCAAGAGCTAAGCTACAACCAATCCTAAGTATCAATTTTATTTGAACAAAATACTTGCGAAACATATCTTACCAAAGAAAACAGAGACCGCAAGGATTTACACCTCTAAAAATCTCTCAACACTGATGATTACCGAACCCAAGTCTGCTCTTGGCGTGAGCACAAATCGGCAAAGACGGGTCAGCCCTAGGTCAGGCGTCAGTCGCAAGCATTAGGAACAAAAATGAACTGAGGGGAAGAAGAAGTAGGAAAGAGTTCGTCGTCTTCGATAGCGAGGCAAAACTCACCGGAACCAGGTCGACGGCTAGGGCTTGCTCGCGCGAGAAGACTCTGCGTCACAGCTTCTCCTTCGTGTGCGCCAAAGAGGAAGAAGGCGAAGAAGATCAAGAGGAAGGAGAGGAGCAGAGGTGCGGCGTCGGCTAGGGCTCGACGTCGGGCGGGCGAAAACCGAAAGGATCGGGCGGTTTCGCGCAAGGAAGTAGACACAGAGGAGATGGGCGTGCGGCGTTGGGGAGAAAACTGAATCGGTGAGTGGGATTTAGGGGTCTTCTTATTGTTTGGCATTTTGCAAATAAGTTCGACAAATTTGGAAAATTACAACTAGGCCCCTAACATTCAAAATTCACCTTTTCAACCCTATAAAATTCAGGATTTAACAATTTAAGGATATAAATATTATTTTTTAATGTTATATCATAAATAAAAAAGCAGAAGCAGGTAGAAGCATCAAATTCTTGCTTCTAACTTCTGAGCAAAAGTAACAGAAGCTAAAGCAGAATCTAGCCTTCCCAAACACTCAAAAGTGATTCTGTGTAACCAGAATCTAAAAAGCAGGTAGCAGAAGCTCTCCCAAACACTCCCTAAGTCATCTTTCCTTCCTCTCTTCCTCCTCTTCTCCCTCTTGGCCGAAACCCTTTCTTTGGGATGCTTGGTGGTTTTGTGAACTACCTCAAGTTGCTAGTACAACTAAGGTAGTTCTTCTCTGAAGTTGAGAGATCGTGTTCGTGTGGATACGCATAGAGGCATGGACACTTGAACGTGCAAAAGATCTGGCGTAGCTTCGACGAGCGGGATAAACGCAAGGGCACACTTCCAAGGTATACACATAGATAGCTCTATTAGCAAGATGAATTTCGTACGAGTTTCTCGAGAAAGAATAACATTCAATAATCAACTATATTTCATTCACCACAATTCAACAATGTTGTGGCTAAACATTGAGAAGATGATAAAAGTTATGTTAATAAGTTTTGGGTTTATCCTAAAAATTATGAGGGAAGTTGTCCTCTCGGCAAACCACAAGCCCTAGTAAGATAAAAATGAAAAATCTCTATAAAGGTATTGAAAGGTCACGAACCTTCCAATGGAGCATATAAATGTGGGGGTGACCAATAAATGTGGGTATTTGGATAAGATATAAATACCCAAATTCGGATCTCAAAGAATTAATTATATAAAATGCATCGATATATGTCAATATATGATACATTATGGTGTCTAAAAAGTTATAAGAAGGGCATTAGTGCAAAATGGTAAGTCTTGAAAAGATTTAATACCATTTAAGTAGTAGATCTCTAGTGGTGAAATTGTACGGATCTGCTAGTTAAAAAAGGCCTACCGAGAGATCAACTATACTGCATGTCTAGGGGAATGAATCTAAAACTCAACATTTAAATCAAGTAGTGGTAACCCAACCATGTTGACTGGATATCCCAAGATCATAGTTTAAAAGGGACATCTAAGCTATAATATGTTGGGAGATCGTGGACCGCCTGGGGGGGGGGGGGGGGGGGGGTAAATAGACGTTGACCCCAGATCTCTCAGTTCTCTTTCTACAATGCTAGCGTGCAAGCAGAATATAATTAAACTAAAACTAACACAAAGAAGAGACAAACCGATTTATGTGGTTTAGAGATAAACTCCTACTCCACGATTGTTCGTAAGGTAGACGATCCCGATCCATCGGTGGATGATTCCCTTGAAAGCCTCCGGCTAACTCATGTAGTTTTTTGTAGGTGGAGAAACCTTGGCGTAACCTTGCACAAGACACAAGAGCACTTAGACTACTAATTGGCCTTTAACCAAGACCAATTTCGTCAACCTTGCTCAAGCAAACTGAGTTCTCTTAAATAGAACTTGTTGCTGATCCAGCAGTTACCAGTCGACTAGTGCCAACACCAGTTGACTGACAGCTGTCGGAATTGAACGTTATAGCCCAACGTTCAAATCCAGCCGACATCAGTCGACTCTATAGAAGATCAGTCGATTGATTTTTCTGTGGCCTCAAACAGTCGACTGATCCCATAACAGTCAATTAGTAAAACCCTAAACCTAGGATTTCCCTTCCTAAGTACATTCACTCAACACTCGGATCCTCACGACTCACTTGACTCTTCTTATAACCTCGTCCTGTTGTCTTCAAGTCTTCTTCGATTTGGCTCTCGTCCCTCGGATGCATATAAACTCGTGGCTCGTCCTCATGTCATCCTTCGCGTATGTCTCGAAGTGCGCCTCCATCGGCTCATCGTTCCTGCCTTATTCACGGTCCCTCGATGCACCATCCTTCACAAGACCCGAAACCATCAAGCTGAGTCAATGTGTATCCTGCAGAACTTGCACACTTAAATACACATATCAAATACAAAGGTGAACCTAACTTAAACCCTTTGTGCAAACATCAAAACATATGGTCCCATGGACCATAAATTGCCTCAACAATCTCTCTATTTTTGATGTTTGACAATACATTTAAGTTAGTGAAAACAAATACCAAATAGAAATGCTAATCAACATTTGGACTTACGTTTTCAAGGCTACACCTTGGACTTATATCGCCAATGCAATGCAAATAATGCATGAATCCTATCACAAAGCATCCCCCACACCTAAACTCCCCATTAAGTTAGGATTTTTACCAACGGACTTTTTAAGAACCTCCCCAAGGCTCCCCCTACACTTGGACTTACCAAAGGTTTTCTATCAAAAGACTCCCCCTTTGCCAATACATGAGCAACAATGCTCCCCCTTCACCTAAGCTCCCCCTTGAGCTAGGATTTCATGCAAAGGTACTTAAGGTTTTCCCAAATTAAATTTTAATTCTCCCCCTTTGTCATACATCAAAAAGAACTTCAATAATATCCCAATTATTGGATCCTTTAACCTCTAATGATCATAAACATTATGTAATAACTAGGGGGTAATGAACCGAGCTGAGCTGAACAGTAAGAGGCTCGAGTTCGGGCTTGGTTCGATATCTTTAGGCTCGAGCTCAGGCTCGAGTTTGATTCGAGCTTTAGTTCTTAAGCTTGAGCACAACATGTAATAACATTAAATAGCTCGAGCTTAGCTCAAGTTCGGCTCGAAAAAAGCTCATTTATAAATTAAACGAGCTTAATTCGAGCACTTTTAAAATAATTAATAATATATTATTATATTTATTATTTATGTGATATATAGTTATATATATATATAATAAAATAAATGAGTCTCTTAACGAACATGTTCGTGAGCCTTTTAATGAACACGTTCACAAGCTCACGAATCAAATACTGTTAAGCTCGAACTCGACTCGATAATGTTTTCGAGCTCGAGCTCGGCTCGTTAACATAATCAATCGAACTCGAATGAACTTTTTTCGAATGAAGACCCGAATAGTGTGCAAGCGGCTTGACTCGTTTACACCCCTAGTAATAACCACCCATAATATTATACATATGTTTGAAATCATTAGGATACTTTTTGACTTTGTTGAAAACAATTTCAGTATGTATCAGTCGATTGAGATAGTTATCTGTCAACTGATCCCTATCGAAAAAAACCTCACAGAATTATCAGTCAACTGCCCCCTTCACCAGTCGACTGATAACCTGATATCAACCCATTTTTGCATTTTGAACCCAATTTCAAATATGCACAGAAATTTCACAACTTTTTAAAAATTCTCAAATTTTGTGGAGAGGTTTGTGATACCCATGTCTACTTGGAAAAAATAAATTCAAAAATATATCTATCATCAATCCCAAAATTGACACAATTAGCTAAAAGGTTCAAATGAACCTTGATCTAAAGTCCTAGTTTTGACCTCCTCTTGATGTATCTGCCCATACCAAACCACAATGCATCCCTAACATTGGTTTATATGATATCTATACATCAAAAATTAATTTTCATGCAACATAACCCCAAAATCATATTTTCATACATGAAACTGAACAATATATGTCAAAACCCAAGGATTGAGACTCAAATCAATCTTCAAACCCTTTTGGTATATTTCATGGTCCATCTAGACCTCCAAGAAATATCCTCCCAAGATCCATTTATCATAGGTCCCAATTTGGCTCTTTGAGCTCCCCCTTGGGCTCTTAGCCTTAGCCACCTCCCTAAATGACTCATCCACAACTACTAGGCCCCACTGATGTACCTCTGGTGATTCTTGACCTACAAACCTAACTCTCTTAACCTTAGACATCTTATCCTTGGTTAAGATTTTCTTTTTTTCCTTTAAATGATACTCCCTTGTCATTTTTAGACTTCTTATCTTTGTCATAGTTATATACTACCCTAGCATATATCTTTTCATTGGCCTTGGATGACTCTCCCTTGCCATTATCATTTGTCACCCTAGCATATGATTTTCCTTTGGCATTGGAGGACCTAGACCAATATCCCAAACCTGAAATATCATTGTTGAATTTTTGGCTCCCCAATAATTTATTTAAACCCTTAGATTCAATAGTGAATCTATGTAGGATTTTCTCTAATTTTTCAAGCTTTGCCCTCAAAGCTTGATTTTTTCCTATCTAGGTTCCAAAACCTAGAATCGACATGTCCACCTTGGACAATCATAGAACTACCCATTTGTCTAAGCATATATCTCCCCTTTTAGGGATTAATGTCTTAGTCCTTAGGTCTAATTATTCTAGGTTTCTTACGAAATGATATCCTAGGGTTATCATTTTCATTTACCTTATTTCTATCATGATACCTAAATCTAAAATTATACATGGGTAAATAATACAACTTATTTCTAGCATGCATTGAAGAATTTGAATTTGAATTACATTTCAAATTAGGGATTACCTTCCCTTTTACCTTTGTAGTTCTCCCTTGATGTGACCTATTTTTTTCTCCTTCTTCTCTAATTTCCTCAGATGCCCTAGCTTCTTGAGCTCTCCTTTCTTTGGGCATTTGGTGTGGTAGTGTCATTGCTCACCACACGTGAAACATCTAATCTTCATTCTTCTCCTTTGGGCTTCCTTATTCCTACTACCCATATTAGAATTCAAAGGAATTGAAATGGGTTTAGAGGTTATCTTTTTCTTACCCATTGGACACTTATCCTTGTAATATCCCTTCTCATTGCACCCAAAGCAAATGATGTGGTCTTTTGATTTTGTTTTGGTGGAGATGCTAGCTAGGTTGACTTCCAAGACCTCTTCTTCATTTGTCTTGGCTTCCTTTTCAACCTTGGATTGTTCATCCATACTCATGAATGTGATTTCTTCATTGTCGGAGTTGGATGCTTCTTCTTCTTCTATCTTCTCATCGGATGTTGAACACATGATGCCTTCTGATTGCTCCTCCTCTACTTGAGCCACTTCATCCCCTTCTTCGGATTTTTTTTTTCTTCTTGTATATGCTTTGGTTCTTCCCATAGAACCATCTTTACTTGGCTCCATAAATCGTGGGCGTTCTTTTATTCACCTGCATGACTTATCACATTAGAAGGTAAAATATCAACTAATATCCACATTACCTTTGAATTTGCATTTGATCATGATTGTTGTTCTTCCATCCAATAGCGTGGTCGGAGCTTCTTCCCTTTCTTGCCTCTCGGGGCATCAAATGGTTCCTTGATGACCATCATTGTGTCTCAATCCATCTCGAAGAGGGTCTTCATCTGCACCATCCAAAAGGTGATGTCGTATAATCCTCCTCCTTCGAATTTTAGCGAACTCACAAAATCAGCCATCTTATGCTTCCTTGGTGATTAGTCTGACGGAGAGCGACCTGCTCTGATACCACTTATTGGGAGATCGTGGACCGGCTAGAGGGGGTGAATAGACGTTAATCCCAAATCACTCAGTTCTCTTCCTACAATGTTAGCGCGCAAGAGGAATATAATTAAACTAAAACGAACACAAAGAAGAGACAACCCGATTTATGTGGTTCGAAGATAAACTCCTACTCCATGGTTGTCCGTAAGGTGGACGATCCCGATCCGTTGGTGGATGATTCCCCGAAAAGCCTCCGGCTAGCTCATGTAGCTCCTTGTGGATGGTGAAACCTCGCCACAACCTTGCACAAGACACAAAAGCACTTAGACTACTAATTGGCCTTTAACCAAAACTAATTTCGTCAATCTTGCTCAAACAAGTCGAGCTCTTTTAAATAGAACTCGTTATTAATACAGTCGTTACAAATTGACTATGGGATTCGAACGTTACAGTCCAATGTTTGAATCCAACCGACATTAGTCGACTGCACAGAAGATCAGTCGACCGATCTTTCTGTGACCTCAACCAGTCGACTGATTTCATAACAGTCGATTGGGAAAAACCCTAAACCTAGGGTTTCCCTGCCCAAGTATATTCACTTAGCACTCAGACCCTCACCACTCACTTGACTCTTCTTGCAACCTCGACCTGTTGCCTTTAAGCCTTCTTCATTTTGGCTCTCGTCCCTTGGATGCATACAAGCCCATGGCTCGTCCTCATGTCATCTTTCGCATATATCTCGAAGTGCACTTCTCTCAGCTCATCGTTTTTGTCTTTCCACGGTCTCTCGATGCACCATCCTTCACCGAACCCGAAATCATCAAGCTGAGTCTATGTGTATCCTGCAGAATCTGCACACTCAAATACACATATCAAATATAAGGATGAACCTAACTTAAATCTTTTGCCCAAACATCAAAATACATGGTCCCACGGACCATAGATTTCCTCAAAACAAGATTGGAGGCACCTAGGAGTAATTACTCCAACTCATTCCTAGAGACAAAAGGTGCGACCTGTAATATGAGTAGAGGATACACAAAAGTTCTTAATGATTCCCATACCACAAAGGGTGTAATGGGGTATTACAAGATACTCTTAATAAAAGATCACTGATATAAGCGTGGATATGAATCCTTTGCTTTGTCCATGGCCAAAATGGATACTATAGAGAACCGGTAAAAATCTAGGGGCTATTATGTGGATATGATTGTCTTGGTTTACACCAACGGCTGAACAATTCAAGACATAGTTCATTGGGTAGCCAAGTAAATCCGATCGTATTTCACTATGGAAGGTTCAAAGCTACAAACTACCTCTCATGATGCAGTAGTCTTCTAATGAAACTCTTATTTGAGACTTGAAAATTATCCAAAATTTTCATTTATATGGGGGATTGTTGGAAAACTAGTCTTGGTGACCAATAAATTAAATAAGGATAAGACGGCTATTTTGCAAGTAGATCGTGGTAAACTAATTTCTCGAGTGAATGAGGAATTAATGTATAATGAAGAGTTGGTTCAGTATGATTGGATGGAAGTTTGACTCGTACACGAGTTGGGTTTATGGATACGATTACATAAATACAAACTCGAATATGTCTGATGTCAATCTATGTAGAACCATTGAAATGTGTGAAATTAGAATTAATTTCACTGATTGATTAAAAGATTAATAGTGATTATAATATTAATTAATTAATTAATATTTATAACAGATTAATTAAAGTATTGATCAAATTAATTAATTAATGTTATCAATTAATTGATTGTCATCAAATCAATTAATAATAATTGATAAGGTTTAAATGAAAAGACACACCCCATGTCTTTTCACCTCTTCACCAAACCTTTTATCTTTCCGAATGTAACCCTTCATCCCTATAAAAGAAATCTCATTCCTTGCACTCAAAACACTCAATTCTCAAGTTGTGAATTCTCCTCTTGAGTTCTCTCGTCTCTCTCTTTATCCTGTCTCGAAGTGAGGTGGACTCCCAAGAGTGAGATTGCCCTCCGAGCACTATGAGCTATGGATGTCGCTCCGATCTGCGAGAAAAGAACCGTTAGCGAACCCGCCGAGAAAAGTCCCCGACAAGGCACTCCGACGATCAAGTCAGTCTCCAGTGGTGGAAGAGCGAAAAATCAATCAAACAGTGAAAAAATACTATTGCGCGTACCTGTGTGACGGGGAGTGGAGAGGCTTATATAGTCGGGAGAGGCGGCAGCTTCTGCCCGGCCTGCCACTCCCTGTCGTAGGCGAGAGCAGGGCAGGGCGTGGCCATTGTTGGTAGGGTGAGGCGCTGCATGCCCGAATAAGGCAAGGGGCGTTGCCGGCTCATTGTCGTGCGTCGCCAAGCACCACTCGACCTGATGCGAACGCAGGTGGTCGTGGTATGGAATGGCAGGGGGATCACGGTGTCAGCGAGATATCCGTGATTTTGACCTGAAGTGTGTCAATTCTACGCCAACCCCGTACCACTTCTGCTTGTGTGATGTCAGAGAGTGGGTGAGCGTTCCTAAGGGTGATGACCATTTTCTTAAGATGAGCGCAGTTTGGCGGCTCTGGGTGGATCCTGGCCACACGACCCTTGCGACCGAGTCAGGAAGCGCTCGGCCCCACCGAGCCCGGCATGTCTAGGGGTTGGGAAGTTGGGGACTCGGGGTCCCCCAGCTCGGGAATTCCTCCTGTCTAGCCTTCTCCGGCTTGCCTGTTGGGCCTCTATTGATGCCAGCTATGCCTGGGTCAGGCTCGGTCTTCCGCGGCCAAGCGTAAGACGAGCTGGGTCGGGCGACATCGACCCGATTGCCGTCTCATCTATTCGATTCATCGAGACCCTGAGAACCCCTATCTCGCCTCTACCCTGACGTGGGACCAGGCGGGCCGACCGGACTACGGTCGGGATCATAAGCCTCCCCCTCGAGTCTAATCGAAGGAGGTGCCGAGTCCGACTGATTGGACTGTCGCTCCTGCACAAGCCTGGCGCACCCGAGTGGTCCACTCTGGTTGCCGACCTCTCCCATCATCCCTGAGCCAATGGCCCGGTCGACGAATGAACATCATATCAGATGTCTTTTCAGTTTCTTATCTCGACCCATGCCGAATCTCCTCGTATCTTTCCCTTTAATTGTCGCCTTAATTGCTCGGGTCACGTGTCTATGGGTCATTCGTTTCCCGAGTAACGAAGTGTCAGCCGTCGGACTAGGCGAATGATTGAGGCACACGTGTATAGCGCCGCCTCGGGAGTTACCGCAGGTCGGATCAGACGGCTGTGGTTCTTTCTCGCCTTTTGTCGAGCTCGCCATCGGACAGCTAGTGCTAGCCGGTCTGCCCTATAAATAGGCCTTTACCGTCCCCCTTTTTACAATCGCTCCTAAGTTTTGAAGCCGACTTGCTGCACTTAATCGCTCTACTAGGGTTCCGGTGAGATCCAGAGGCGCTCATTTTCCGACGATCTTCTCCGGCGATCTCCTTCTCTCATACTTGGTCAGTTTCCCTTTCTGCACTCATCTCATGGCTTCTTCTTCTTCACACTCGAACCCTTGGTACTCCACCATGGTGTCCGAGCTCGACCACCACGACCTCGACCAACTTCATGCTGATTATCACATTTCCTCCGACTTCCCCCTTCGACTACCTGAACCGACTGACCGACCCGAGTCCTCCCCTCTCAGCTACATAACCATCTCCCAAGACCATCTACAGGCCGGGTTGCGTTTCCCGATCCACCCTTTCATATCAGTTGTTTATCGCTTCTTCCAAATTCCTTTATCCCAACTGGCCCCGAATGCCATCCGGCTAATCTGTGGGTCGGTCGTTGCCTTTTCTCTCTACAAAATCCCCCTTCAACCAGACATTTTTTATTACTTCTTCTACCCAAGAGACAAGAGCCGGGCGATTTTTCCTTCCAAGCCCGAGCTAAAGCTTCCTTTCTAGCGAAGCTTCCGACCTCTAGCAAAGGTTGGAAGGAACGCTTCTTCTTCATCAACATGACCCCAGCCCCGAGTTGGCCGACCACTTGGATCGTTGACTTGCCCTCTCCTCCTCCTCTAACAAAAAATATCGAACACTCCCCACCTATCAGTCGTCCCTGTCCAAAATCAGGGGTCGACATTTCCACGACGTTCTTCTGCTGAGCGAGGATATCCTCCACGCATTCGGACTCAGCCCTGTACCCTTCCATCACTCTGGTTCACTCGGTAAGTTTCTTGTTTCTTATTTCGTTGATTAATGCCTGACTAACCCTTTGCGGTTCTTGCAGTCGACATGATGCTGGCCGCAGTTCTGGAGGAGGGTTTCGGCCTAGACGACGCTGAGCTGGAGGCTCGGGTGGCTGAATAGCTAGCCCAACGGGGACCGCGCCTTCGACCTTGGTGTCCTTGTCGCCCTCCCCCGTTCCTGCGAGCGTACCAGTCGACGATCCCGAGCCCGAGGACGACAACGACCAGCCTCACCTTGTCAGGCGCCGACGAGTGTGGGAGTCAGCCATGGAGTCGGTGCCACCGTCTGCTGAGCTAGCTGAGACCTTTACTAGCCAGCCTCAGATGAGACAAAAGAAGAAGAAGAAGAAGAAGAAGGTGGCCGAGTCTACTGTGCCTCCCCCGTCTCCGACCCGGGCGTCCCAGGGGGACTCGGGCTCTCCCCACTCCGAGGACCAGCTCGGGTATCCCCCCCCCCCCCATTCACCTTCTAATGTCATCGCTTGCCGACCCTGCGATGAGCCTGGAGGTGCCGAGCGGCATGGACACTGGGCGGAGTCAAGAAGTCCACCTCCACAGTCCCATCGCCGACCACTTCCTTAAGGGCCTCCGGGAGTGCAACTATTGAGGCCCGAGCATCCGAGCCAACACCTTCATGTCGGCGGCTACTCAGGTATGTAGGTTAAGTATGTCTCAGTCTCTTCTCCTTAGACTTTTCTTATTCCCGCACTAACGGTGTACCTTTGTGTTTTACAGCTCTGGGGTTCATGCTACAGCGTGTCAATGACCATGCTAGCACACGCCAAGGCCCGCTTCTGAGCTAAGCAACGGGTGGAGGACCTGGAGGCCCGACTCCGCCACACCCAGCTGACTTCTAATGAAGATTCCCTCAATGGGCTGAGGGTCGAGGTCATTGGTCTCCAGGACCGACTAGCCCAATCGGAAGAGCAGCTGGAGGCTTTCAGGGCTCAAGTTGACGTGGCTGACACGACGATCGGTCAAGCTCTCGTCCAGGTCTCTCAAGCTGAGCACACAGAGGCCCTTGGGCCCTCAAGGACAAAGTACAGAAGAAATTGAAGAAGTCCCGGACCAAGCTTCATAAGATGACTCGGTCGACCTGAACCCTACAGTCCAAGGTAGAGGCCAAGAAGCAGGAAGTCAGTTCGCTAACCAGCCAGCTGGCCAACTGGGACGCCAAGCTCCAGGCCCAAGCAGAGTAGCTAAACTAACTTCGCGAGCAACGGTTGGCCTGGGAGGCAGCCCAATCGGAGCTCGAGGAGCTCCGGGCCTATAAGGAGGGTGAGGTTGCTCGATGGGAATCCCGGCGAGTGGAGTACATCAACTCCCGGGACTTCTGAGAACAGCTGTCGAGGAGGATCCGACCCATGCTTAAGCAGCAGCTATCCAATACCATTGAACAGCTTAAGCAGGGCGGCCATCTTCCACCCGACCTCCCGGTCAACACTGTCAGGCTGTCCGGGATGACTCAGGGGATGGAGAACGTCTTCTGACCCTTCCAGTGAGGATCGGATTTTTACTAGCTTTCTCCTTTTTTGTTGTTTTTTCCTTGTAGAGGCTCAACCTCCGTTTGTACTACCATTTCTTCTAATGAAACATCTTTTTTACTTAAACCTTGTCAGCTGTGTTTGCCAGTTTTTTAGTATAAGTGTCGATCACTTGGTCCTGTACTCGAGTCCCTTTTCCCTTCTTTCCTCTGCGCCATAGACTCGACTAACTCGGCCGAATGTCATGAATTCTCGGATAGCTTAAGGCAAGGTGCTAGCCCCTAAGTCACCGACCTGCTCGTGGGATTTAGCTATATTGCGCACTTGATCGGCTTGATTCCCGGGAGCATGGGTTGCGACGCATCCAGTCGAGGGGGAGCCAATTTAAGTACAATGCTACGTGCTTCAACAGGGTTCGCGCTAGGATTCTCAATCGGCTGGATTCCTAGGAGCGTGGGTCGACACGCATCCGAACTAGGAGCTGAGCCAAGGGGTGCGTGGGAGCATACCCGCTTATAACTCGCGTGGAGGCGAGAGTCTGGACACTCGGTCGGGTAGAACCCAGGGAGCGTGGATTGCCACGCGTCCAGACTGGGAGCCGAGCCGAGGGGTGCGCAGGAGCATGCCCGCTTATAACTCGCGTGAAGGCGAGAGTCTGGACACTCGGTCGGGTAGAACCCATGGAGTGTGGGTCGCCACGCGTCCGGACTGGGAGCATAGCCGATGGGTGCGCGGGAGCATGCCCGCTTATAACTCGTGTGGAAGCGAGAGTCTGGACACTTGGTTGGGTAGAACCCAGGGAGTATGGATCACCACGCATCCGGACTGGGAACCGAGCCGAGGGGTGCGCGGGAGCATGCCCGCTTATAACTTGCTTGGAGGCGATAGTCTGGGGCGCCTGCAGATTAACCAAGAACCACATCCTTCCATTATCTTTACAGGGATTCGAAGTACAATTGTCTTTCAGGCCCTCAGTCTGCCTCTCGATAGGGCTGAAGATGGATAGCGCTCTAAGGTCGATCCAGCTTTCTTCCCAGCTCGTTTTCTAAGTAATATGCCCCTGAGGCCAATTTCTGGACGACCTTGAAGGGCCCTCCCCATTGAGGCTCTAGCTTGCTGACGTCCCCGACCGGCTTGACTCTTTTCTAGACGAGATCCCCGACCTGGAACACTTTTGGTAGCACATTTCGATTATACCTTTGCTTCATTTTCTGGCGATAGGCAAACATCCGAGCGGCTGCCTTTTCTCGGATCTCCTCGACCAAGTCCAACTCCAGACACCTCCTTTCTGAGTTATCTTCATCGTAGGCCTTTCGCCGATCAGACTCGCATCCAACATCGATCGGTATCACGACCTCACTTCCATAGACCAGTTGGAAGGATGTGTAGCCCGTAGTTTCCTTTGGCGTAGTTCGCTGAGCCCACAAGACACTCGGCAGCTTGTCTACTCAGGTTCCTGCTGCATGGTCCAGCTTGGTCTTCAAACCCCTCAGGATCACCCGATTGATAACTTCTGCTTGGCCGTTACTCTGCAGGTATGCCACAGAAGTGAAAGCCTGTTGAATGTCGTAGGGCGAGCACTATTCTTGTATTTTCCAACCCTAGAATTGCTTTCCATTGTCCGGGAAGAGTTTGTGAGGAATTCCATATCGACACAATATGTTCTGCCATAAGAACTTGATCACGGCTTGCTCAGTGATGCGCGCCAAGGCCTTAGCTTCTATCCATTTGGAAAAGTATTCGATAGCCACCAGCAGGAATCTCTTCTGAGCTACAGCAGTCGGGAATAATCCCACGATATTCATGCCCCATTGATCGAACGGGCAGGAGACTATTGATGCCTTCGTCATTTCTATGGGTCGGTGAGGGAGGTAATGATGCTTCTGACAGGATAGGCATGTGGAGACCATCCTGTCGGCGTCCTTTTGCAGGGGCGGCCGGTAATACTCGACCAGCAGCACCTTCTGGACCACAGCCCAAGCCCCAGCAAAACTTCCACAGACTCCCATATGTATCTCCCTCAGCACATAATCGACATCTTCCTCGCCCAAGCATTTGAGTAGAGGTCGAGCAAAGGCCCTCTTATACAACACATCCCCGACCATTGAGTATTGCATCGCTCGCTTTCTGAAGAGTTGGGCTTCCTCCCGGTCAACCAGGAGGATTCCCTCTATTAGGTAGGCGATGAGCAGCGTTCTCCAATCTGTCCCAAGCTCCAGCTCAACCTACTGCTCTATATGCATTATCATCATCGTCTGACCGCTTGGCTGAGGAAGTACCCAAGAGCCTACCGAGTTGGCCAACTTGGTCAGCTCATCTGCCCTTAGGTTGCTTTCCCAGGGGATTTTCTATAGTTGCACCTCCTGGAGCTCGGCTTTCAATTTCTCGTAGGCTTCCACGAAGGCTTGCAACCGGTCGCTGTTAACCTCAAACCGACCGGAGATCTGTTAGGTGACCAACTGAGTGTCCGAGTATAGTATCACCCGACTGCACCCACGTGCTTGGCAGCTTGCAGTCCAGCTATGAGGCTTTCATACTCGGCTTCATTGTTCGTGGCCCGGTATTCCAGTCGGACTGATAGATGCAATTGCTCCCCCTTTGGGGAAATAATCAGGATGCCAATTCCACTGCCCGGCCGAGCTGATGAGCCATCCACATAAACATGCCAAGCTTCTTCAGCCCCTTCCGAGTGCAACTCACTTAAAAAATCTGCCAAGGCTTGCGCTTTGATGCCTGACCGAAATTGGTATTGGATGCCATATTCACTCAGGTCAGTCGTTCACTTGATCAGTAGGCCTAATGCCTCGGGGTTTGAGGTTATTCGCCCCAAGTTACTGTTGGTTAGGACCATGATCGGGTGCACTAGAAAATAGGGTCGGAGCATTCGAGCAGCTAACAACAATACATAAGTCAACTTCTCGAGTGTCGTGTATCGGCACTCAGCTCCTTTCAATAAATGGGCAAAGAAATACACAGGTTGCTGCTCAGTCCCCTCCTGCCTAACCAACACCATGCTGACTGACTTAGCCGAGGCAGCCAAATACACTGATAATACCTCTCCTACCTCGGGTTTGGCCAACACAGGCAGCTCGGCAAGATATACTTTTAGCTCTTCAAACGCCTAGTCACAGTCAGCGTCGCATTGGAACATGGTGACTCGATGGAGTGTTTTGAAGAAAGGTAGTCCTCGTTTGGCAGATCGAGATATGAAGCGAGATAGTGTTGTGATTCGCCCCGTAAGTCTTTGC
This sequence comes from Boesenbergia rotunda, assembly GCA_024364735.1. Lineage (NCBI taxonomy): Eukaryota > Viridiplantae > Streptophyta > Magnoliopsida > Zingiberales > Zingiberaceae > Boesenbergia > Boesenbergia rotunda. Next base: position 93,496 of record JAGFNQ010004409.1, read on the forward strand.
GCCTCTCAGAGATTCCTTGGTGGGGGCATGTCGAGCAAAGCCTTAACCTTGCTCGAGTTGGCTTCTATGCCCCTCTCGGTAACTATGTATCCAAGGAACTTGCCACTTCGAGCCCCAAAAAGACACTTCGTGGGATTTAATTTGAGCCCGTACCTGCGTAGAGTCTGGCAGGTTTCCTCCACATCCGCCACCAGATCCGCCGCTCGATTAGATTTGATTAGAATGTCATCTACATATACCTCAATGTTTCGGCCGATCTGGGTGCGGAACACCTTGTTCATCATCCTCTGGTAGGTGGCTCTAGCATTCTTGAGTCTGAATGGCATGACTGTGTAGCAGTACATGCGGCCAGCCGTGATGAAGCTCACTTTCTCTTGGTCCTAAACTGCCAAGGGCACTTGGTGATATCCCTGGTAGGCGTCTAGCATGGAGATGAGCTCGCTCCCGGCAGTCAAGTCAGCCATCTGGTCGATCGAGGGTAGGGGTAGCAATCCTTCGGGCACGCTCGGTTGAGATCCCGGAAGTTGATGCACACTCTCCACTTATTGTCAAGCTTGACTACCAGGACCACATTGGCTAGCCAGGTCGGAAATTGGACTTCCCAGATGTGCCCGGCCTCCATCAATTTCTCGACCTCCGCCTGGATCACCTTATTTTGCTCCACACTGAAGTCCCGCTTTCTCTGTTTGACTGACCGAGCATTAGGATAGACGTGAAGATGGTGCTCGGCCACCTCAGGTCGAACTCCTTTTAGCTCCTTTATGCCCCCACTGGCTGGATCGGATGGTAAGGCGCCTAGTCGTTTGCTTCGGGGTCACAGGTTCGAGGGTCGCCAGTTACGCACGGGGATAAAACCCTGGTCTGCTGGCTTTAATCCCCTCGACCCCTGGCGCCTCACCACACCAGTGATAACCGTGGTTTGCCTCCCTCTGGATTCCTATGGGACCTGGGCCAGGGGGTCGCTAAGGTGGCGGTTCCACCTTTTTACTTGCCTTTTAGCTCCTTTATAGACCAAGTGAACACATCTTGGTTCCTGGTCAGGCACTCCGGCTCCTTCAGCTCGCCTGGCAAACCGGTGGCTATCTTGACTCGAGCTTCCTCTCGGTCAGGAAGCAACTGGACTTCTTCCTTGTCATCGTGCAGCTCGGCCCAAGGGGAAGCCTGCACCATGTTGCAGCCAGAAAGGGGCGAGCGACCTTCTGACTCTCCACCCGGACATCATCCACATAGCATCTCCGGGCCACCCTCTGATCTCCCCGGACCTCTCCAACCTTGTCGCCGACTAGGAATTTGATCTTGAGGTAGAAGGACGAGGTAACTACCTGGAACTTATTGAGGGGCGGTCGACCCAAGATTGCGTTGTAGGCCGAGGGAGCGTCCACTATCAAAAAGGTGGACTATATGGTCCTCTTCAGTGGTTCCTCACCTAAGGAAATGGTCAGGCGAATATGACCAATGGGTTGCACCTGATTCCCCGTTAACCCAAACAGCGGGGTGGCCACCAACTCTAGTTGGGACATCTCGATCTGCAACTGGTCGAAGGCTTTCTTGTAAAGTATGTTGACCGAGCTACCCATGCCCACTATGGTCCGATGGACCTGGTACTTGGCGATGACAGCTATGACGACCAAAGCATTATCATGTGAGACCTCCAATCCCTGTAGATCTTGGGATCCAAAGCTGATATGAGGCCCCTGTGCTTGGGCGGCACTCGTGCCAACCTGGTGAATCTCTAGTCGGTGTACTTGTGCTTTCTGGGCTCGATTGGAATCTCCCCCGGAAGGCCCGCCTGAGATGGCATGCACCCCTCCTCAGACGGCGTTCTGCCGGTTGGTCTGGTCCTCATCCATTTCTTCAGCTTGTGCTCGGTCTTCTTGCGGGAACAGGTTGCGAGCAGTTGAGGGGTTCCGCCTAGGTTCTTCAGCGGCTATGGCGACGGCCTGTCCTTTACGGCCCGATCCGTGCCCGGGAGATGTGTGGCGTCCCCTCCCCCGGGGAGCCGGAGCCCGGCCTCTCCCGACTTGCCGACACTCCTCCATGTCATGGGTGTGGCTCTGGTGAAACATGTAATAGGGTCTCCAGCGGGTTGGCAGACACCCCTGGGCTACTTGTTGTACGTGTCTGCGCTCCATTCCTGCACGGTCGGCTGCCGCCCGGGGGCTACGGATGGGTCCGCCCGGGGGTCGGCTATGCTGTGTAAGGCTCGAGGTTGGTGTATTAGCCACCTCCTTCTTCCGAGCAGCTTGTGCTTCCTCTACATTAATATACATGACAGCCTTTCCAAGCAGGCTGTCGAAGTCCTTCGGCGGCTTTCTGATCAACGATTGGAAGAACTCTCCCTCCTGCAATCCTTGGGAGACTGCATTGATCAACACCTCGGGTGTGGCAGTCGGCACGTCCAGTGCGACTCCATTGAACCTCTTGATGTATGCCCAAAGCGATTCCTTCGGGCCCTGCTTCAACGCGAACAAGTTGAGGCTGGTTTTGTGGTGTCTCTGACTGCTGGCGAAGTGTTGGAGGAACGTCCTCCTGAGATCTTCGAAGTTGGATACGACCAATTGGGGAGTCGGTCAAACCACCTTTGAGTTGGTCCCGAGAGCGTGGTCAAGAAGGCTCGATACTTGACGGCCTCCGGATACTGGTGCAGCAAGGTCGTACTCTCGAATTTCATCAAGTGCTCTTCGGGATCAGTTGCTCCAGAGTACTCAGGGATGGTGAAGAACCGGAGGTGCTTAGGGACTGGGTCCTCCAAGATTCAAGAGGAGAAGAGGCTACGTACCAGGGCGGCTGGAGACGCTTCAACTGGGGTCTTTCCTCGATCGAGGCGGGGCCGGTGCGTCTGACTGGAAGTGGACGCCTCGATCGGCATAGGGTCAGCCTCATCGTCCCGCCCTCGATAGAAAGCGGCAGGAAAGCGGGTCGAGTCCCCTCTCGGGTCGGGCGACCTTTCCCCGTCCTCCTGAAGGACCAGGTGCCGAGGGCTTAGGGAATCGGGCTGTCGGGCTGCCGGCTTGTCGGCTTGCGACAACCTCTGAGCCCAGGCGGCCATCAAGAGCTCGTATTCTTCAGGCGTCATGGTCATCATGACTCGGTTGGGATCTTCCATCGTGCACTTCCGATCAAGCTGAATTGCCCCTCCTTCTAGCGCCAAATTTGATCATGTCGCGAAGTGAGGTGGACTCCCAAAAGTGAGGTGGCCCTCCGAGCGCTACAAGCTGTGGATGCCGGCTCCGATATGCCAGAAAAGGACCGTTAGCGAACCCACCGAGAAAAGTCCCCGGCAAAACACTCCGAAGGTCAAGTCAGTCCCCGGTAGTGGAAGAGCGGAAAAACAATGAAACACTGAAAAAAATACTATTGCGCGTACCTGTGCGACGGGGAGTGGAGAGGCTTATATAGCCGGGGGAGCCGGCAGCTTCTGCCAGGCCTGCCACTCCCTGTCGTAGGCGAGAGCAAGGCAAGGCATGGCCAGTGTTGGTAGGGTAATGCATGCCCGAATAAGGCAAGGGGCGTTGCCGGCTCGTTGTCGTGCGTCGCCAAGCGCCGCTCGACCTGATGCGAACGCAGGTGGTCATGGTACGGGATGGCAGGGGGATCACGGTGTCAGCGAGATATCCACGATTTAGACCTGAAGTGTGTCAGTTCTGCGCCGACCCCGTACCGCTTCTGCTTGTGTGATGTCAGAGAGTGGGTGAGCGTTCCTAAGGGTGATGACCATTTTCTTCGGGGAGCGCCGTTTGCCGGCTCTGGGTGGATCCTGGCGACACGACCCTTGTGGCCGAGTCAGGAAGCGCTCGGCCCCACCGAGCCCCGCCTGTCTAGGGGTTGGGAAGTTGGGGACTCGGGGTCCCCCGGCTTGGGAATTCCTCTTGTCTAGCCTTCTCCGGCTTGCCTGTTGGGCCTCCATTGACGCCAGGTATGCCTAGGTCAGGCTCGGTCTTCCGCAGCTCAAGCGTAAGACGAGTCGGGTAGGGCGACATCAGCCCGATTGCCGTCTCAGCTATTCGATCCATCGGTACCCTGAGAACCCCTATCTCGCCTCTACCTTGACATGGCGCCAGGCGGGCCGACCGGACTACGGCTGGGATCATCTCTTAAGAGTTTCAAGGCTTTGAAAGTTCGACAAAGCTCGAAATTTGGAACGCTCCTATTTCGAGACGCAAGTCGTTGTATCTTGCGAGACAATTGTCGATAAATCGCAAGTACCTAGGCAGGGCAATATTGTCTTAAGGAAAGAAGTTCTAGCAGTCACCTCAACTTTAATATTCATATCCATAAAGATAAGTTTACCCAAAGGGATATGTCGATATCCAAATGGATAACTCGACGACCAACGAGATTAAGTCGATAATGATGATACCAAAAAGGGTACGTCTATTACTGGAAAAGGTGTCTCAATAACCGAAAGGGTGTGTCGAGAGTATATAAATGGGACAAGGTCCACGTCGTCATATCAAGCTCCACCGGTTCGAGTCAACGACTCATCGTTATCGGGGCCCAATTGTTGGATCAACACCGAATATCCATCCACATTGGTATATAAAATCCCAACAAATCTAATTCAGTTAACCTCCTTTTCGGTTTGAATTATCAGCCGAACTGGAGCTCCATTAACTACTGCACCTGAGAAGAAAATGGTTGAAGAGTCACAAGAAACAGGGAAGTTTATAGTTTCCTACTTTCAAGTTTTTTTCAGATAGGACTGTGCAGACTAATTCCACTCTCGTAAGTGCAAAAAGAGATGAAACAATCACTCTCCAGAAAAGGCAGCATCAGGCAAGCATTTTCTATGTATATAATTCCATTTAAAGAAGCATCAGCTTTTACACTACAATGCTGAATAGTTAACACAAGAGCCAGGTAAACTTCTAAAAGTTGCATTTTTCAGAAACAAAGAAGGCAGCATCGATAAACCGTTGTAACAATTCAAAACATGGAATTTGCGTACCAAGACAGCAAGTGGTAAGAACACAATAGTTGAGTGTGTCTTCTTTAGTAAGCTTATGACTGATAATTCTCAAATGGTTTCTGCTTGTGCTCAAAAGTCAACTTCTCTAGGTTAGTCAATCTGCCAATGCATCTGGGAAGTACCTCAATGCCAACTTCAGAAAGTTCAAGTTGACATAAATTAGCAAGGTTTTCAAAGCCACTGGGCAACTCTTGAATATACAAATTACCATTCAGATTTAACACTTTCAGATTAGAAAGCAGACAGAATGATGTAGGCAATGCCTTGATTTTTGTCTCTGTGACTTTTAGATTACTAAGTTCTGAAAGATCTCCAATACTCTCAGGTAACTTGGAGAGCCTTTGGCAACCATTCAGCTCTAGATTTTGCAGGTTAGATAGCTGACATATTGTTTCAGGTAACTCTTGAATTTCTGTATCCGAGAGCTTAAGCTGACGCAGTTTAGTAAGATATCCAATGCCATCAGGTAAACTGAAAAATCTTCTGCAGCCATCCATCTCAAGAACTTCCAGGTTCAACAATTGGCATACAGATGCTGGCCACTGTTCGATATCTGTGCCAGAAATTACCAAGTGGATTAATCTTCTCAAGGCTCCAATACCACTTGGTAATTGAGAAAGATTTGTGCAACCATTCAACTTCAATGTAAGAAGGTTAGACAATTGACATAAAGACTCTGGAAGAATAGAAATATTTGTATATGAAAGTGCAAGGCACCTTAAGTTGAAGAGGTTACCTATGTCATTGGGTAACTCTGAAAGATTGCTGTAAGCCAAATCTAAAGTGAGCAAGTTGGACAATGAACAGATGGACTCAGGTAGTTTTGTGATTTTTGTCGTACAAGCCGTAACACGTTGAAGGTTCACAAGATTTCCTATGGAACTGGGCAACTCCATTAGGATTTTGCAGTGGTCCAAGTTTAGTGTTGGCAGTTTGGATAGGCGAAATACAGATTCAGGTAACCTTTCGATGGATGTTCCAGAAAGCCCGAGATGGCAAAGATTGAAAAGATTGCCAATGTTGAGGGGTAGCTCCTTCAGATTTTTGCAATAATCAACTATCAAGGATTGAAGGTTTCTCAACAGACAAATAGATTCCGGTAACATTTCAATGTTTGCTTCAGAAAGTCCAAGATACCGTAGGTTAACAAGCTTGCCAATGTCACTCGGTAGTTCTCTTAACTTTAAACATTTGTCCAAGGTCAGTGTCTGGAGGTTGTAAAGCTGACACACAGCTGCAGGAAGGACTTCAATAAATCTATCACAAATTCGAAGATAGCGCAGGTGAATGAATCTTACGTTTGATACTGAAGATGCATTAACTTCATCCAATGCCGCCTCTTGAGTTGTTTCAGCTATTGAAGAATATCCATGATTTGTCAACTCCAAGGCCCGAATGCCTTGAATGGTCGTGGTCAATGCCTTAGTTAAAATATCATTTGGTAAGACACCACCTAAACTTTTATATAATGACTGCAATGTCAAGTTTTCATTAGAAGAGTGGAGGTCATTTGTCCCCTTACTACTCGTCACATATAATTGACAAATTTTGCCTGAGTCCTTATACACCTTCCCGTTTGAGAAGGAAGAGCATTCTCCATTGGACATATACTTCGATACATCATATAGCAAGTCATGGATTGTGAATGTCCCATCCCATGATCTGTCAAAAATTGATAACATATGCAACTCATGGAAGTAATTACAACCAACAGTTTCCAGACTTTGGCCATCCTCTTGTTGAATGTAACCTTGTGCCATCCACAATCTGACTAACTCATATTTGTCAAACTTATATCCCCTAGGAAACAGAGAACAGTAGAGGAAGCACGGTTTCAAATAAGTGGGCAATAGATAATAGCTTAATTGAAGAGCTGGAGAAATGTCAGTTTCATTTTCTTGTAAGATCCAGAATCCACTGTCCTTAACATCTCTCCATATCTGCCTATCCATTTGACAACCAAGAAGGATTCCAAGAGTTTTCACAGCTATAGGAAAACCCCTGCACTTTTGAACAATATATTTTCCGATTTCAATGAGCTCAGGTGGGTGACTGGAATCTTCACGAAATGCATAGTGCTGGAATACATTCCATGACACATCTAGACTCAAGCGATCCAGTTGATGAGATTCGATTCCTCTTAATTTGCTACCGTCTAGCTCCCTCCGGGAAGTAATTATAAACTTGGCCATTCTGACACCAGCTAAGGGAGCTTGCAAGTATTCCCACAGTGTCGGATTCAGGACCTGAGGATTGTCCAGCACGAGCAAAAGCTTTTTCCCTCTTAGTTTTTCCTTCATAACACTTTGAAGATGAACTGGTTCTTTACCATCACATGGATTTCCAGTCAGAGAGATAAAAAATGCTTTTGATAAGCTTACAGCATCAGATTCCTCAGTGAAGTGAAGCCAGACTCTTGAGTTGAAGTAATTGCATATGAGGGGATCATTGTATACTTCCTTAGCTAGTGTTGTTTTCCCAACACCTGCCATGCCGACTATAGAAATAGCAGAGAACTTATTTCTACTGCGTTCATCCTCAAATAAAGAAAATCTGGAATTTGTACTGAGTAGCAGCCAGCTAATGATAAACTCCTTGTCACTGTTCCTCCCATAGATTTGTTTAGTTACATCAAAAGCATTGTAATGCTTCCTTCCAAGGATGGTATCCTCCGGAAAGTAGTTCACATCTTTGATTGATTTCAGACTCGATGACTCTGCAAGAAGAAACTCTGTTACCCTTTGCAAACTTGTGTTGGAGGATATTCGGAGATTTTACAATAAATTGAAAGTAGATCACGGGCACAACGGAGCACTCGTTGCTCATGGAGCAAAAATCAATTTGGCAAAATGTTGGTTCATCTCCTTGGACAAATTTTGTGCCAACCGGTCGGACATTCGACGTGCGCGGGTCGTGCATGCACACGAGTTCACTTGGTTCAGTACAAATCCGGGCCCTAGATTTGCACCCCCTACGCACCCACGCGTGAGAGAGAGTCTCTCCCCTAGCATTTGTTCACAACTATCATGCTTGTGATACAATATAAATCAAACATTTTACCTTAAAACTCTCAATGTGGGACTAAAGCCTCACTCACAAGGGAGTCCCTTTATTCTCCTCCTCACTTTCTACTGACTAGAAAGTTCCAATGTGGGACTAAAATCCCACCACCTCCCTTTCCATTCACCCTAGATATCCAAGATATCTAACATCTTGTTTCTTTTGCGAAATTAGCAGCAGGTGGCTTGCGAATTTCTGGGACTCATAAACTTTAGTACTTAGCCTGGAGGTCTAGAATTCGAATCCTGGGGAAGGCAAAAATCCACTAGCCAGGGGTCGGAAGACCTAAGTAAGGTAACGACACGGTCGACGGTCGACGACCCACAGAAAAATAAGGGGTCGCCAAATGGGCCAGGTCGTTACAATAAAAAGGTGTCTTTTTATGTAGCGGTCCCGCCTCTCTGGTCCCCGCAAGTAACCCTCTAGGCCGGCGACCTTACGATCTTCCCACTCCCGGCAATGGATTTTTGCCTTCCCCAGATTCGAACCTTAGACCTCCAGGACAAATACAAAGGTTCCTTGAATATGGTAGCCAAGTGAGCGCACTTGGTTACCAGATTCAAGGAACCTTTGTACTTGTCCTGGAGGTCTAAGGTTCGAATCTGGGGAAGGCAAAAACCCACTGCCGAGAATGGGAAGACCGTAGGGTTGCCGGCCTAGAGGGTTGCCTGCGGGGACCAAAGAGGCGGGGCCGCTACAATATGTCATTACCAATATACCAACCGGAGTACTTGTACCACGCTGAGCCGTGGGATATTCGGACTTAGCTCGACAAACTCATCCCTCGAAAAGCAGTCATTATAATATGAGGAGCATTGTTGAGTGACCGGCCTGAGTCGGGCACTCGACGCTTCCGAGCAGGACTAGACCAGAGTACACCCGATTAATTTAGTTGGGCGGTTCGGCATGAGTAGAACTCGGGCCCCTAACCCTGGCCTGCCACGTCGGACCGTCGGGGTACTCGTGACCTGACCTATCCGTATGAGGTGTCAGGCTGGCTGATCGAGCTACACATGAGCTGAGTCCAGATCATAAACATCCCCCTCAAATCTAATTGAAGGAGGTGTCAAGTCCGACTAACTGGACTCTTGGCTCCGAACAATGACGTATTCCATACCTATCAAAAACTCTAATATTTTTTATATTAATATTTTTTTATTCTTTTCATTTAATTATCATCATTAAATATATAGATATATATATATTAGAATTAATATAATATTAAAACATAAACAAAACATTTGAGTAGTTTTGTAGTTTCTTAAAACACATTTTAAAATTTTCTATGTATTTATTATAAAAAAAATATTAAATATAATATTTATTTTAAAGGACAATATCTAATCCACAGGAGAAGACTAGCAAGTCAATGAATTGGATATTTTGTGCCCTCAATTATTTAGTAGCTTTCTTTATACACAATTTAATTTTTTTTAATATTTATTATAAAAAAGATTAAATATAATATTTATTATAAAGGTCATTATCTATTTCATAAGGGAAGACTAACAAATCAACGAATTTGATATTTTGAGTCATTATAAAAATACCTCTCAAACATTTAGTAAATTTCTTAAAACATATTTAGAAAATTTCATATTATTTATTATTAAAAAAATAAATATAGTAATTATTATAATGGTTGGTCATTATCTAATCCACAAGAAAAGACTATCAGTTCGAACCGGACAAAGGTGGAGCTACTATACATAAGAACTACCCGGGCTATAGCTCGGGAACTCCAATGACTTTGATAAGAAGTAGAAATAAAAATTTTAAGAGATAGATTAAGAAAATTGATTAATCAAGCAGGGTTAGCTCGAAGACTTTCCAAAGGATTATATTTTCTGTTAGCTCGGGCAGATTAGCTCAGGTACGATCGTTTTTCTGGCTTCGCCATTGAAATTGGATATTTTGAGTCATTATTAAGGTGCCCCTCAAATATTTAGTAATTTTCTTAAAACACATTTAAAAATTTTTTAGTATTTATTATAAAAAAGATTAAATATAGTATTTATTTTAAAAGGCAGTATCTAATCCACAAGAGAAGACTAGAAGTCAACGAATCAGATATTTTGAGTCATTTTTAAAATACCCCTCAAATATTTTGAATTATTTTTAAGTATCGCTCAAACATTTAGTAGCTTAATAGTTAATTTTTTAATAAATATTTATTACAAAAAAGATTAAACATAGTATTTATTATAAAGGTCATTGTTCCGGAAGAAATCGACGTCGATGGTCAATCACCGAGGTTCAACCCACGCGGATACTGACGGGAGGGGAGGAATTCTGCGCCCTGCGAGATCAACATGAGCATTAGGGGAACACGCCGAAGGTTGTCCGACGGAGTCCATTCCGACGCTCAAGTCAGTACCTCGATGGAGAGGAGAAGTAATGAGCAGAAAAATGTATGAGTAGCAGAGATTACATAACCTCCTTACCAGAGAGGTTGGACTACCTTTTATACCTGTGGTGGCTGGCTTGGCGCGCCCCCATGATCTATGTCACGTCCTCCCTCTTCGGTCCACGCCGGCATTATGTTTCAACCCGTTACTTAAGGCCGAAGACAGCTTGGGCTCTGCTTTCCCGAGGTGGTCTCAGGGTCTTCTGGCCCGGGGGTCCCGGGCGATCCGCTTTCCCGAGGTGGTCTCGTGATCCGGCATCTCGGGGTGGTCCCGGGAGGGGTTTTGAAAGGAGAGTTTCTCAGACTCGTCATATCTTGCCACGCAGCTTCTTCATCCCACGTGTCCGCCACTGGCTATTCAACCCCATCACAAATCCCTCCTTTCAAGTCTGATCGACGGAAGTGTGGCTGACTAATCGGACTAGTGTGGTGGTGAAGAAGTTGTGTCCCGACGGGTCCTTGCACCCGTTACTGCTCCCTTGGTAGTTATACAGGGGTTTAGGATTGTAGAATTTGCCCCGAGTCCCGAGGAAATCCCCTTTTGGTTCTTGTCCTTCCCAAAAGGTTTCTCTGGCTTTCAGGGTACCGCCATGATGTTTGTCCCT
>JAGFNQ010004409.1:108943-253260 GCA_024364735.1 Boesenbergia rotunda
ACATCAGCATCAACCTTGCCGTCTTCAAGTAAGAAAGCTTTAAGTTTCAGTTTTTCTATTGCTCCTTTACTTAATTACAGTATAGAGAAATGCTTAAGTACTTACTCATATGTGCATAGAACAAGGAAGCATGTTTAATACCTTAGTACCACGGAATCATGTTTAATCTCTAGAATGGATATTAGAAAAATGCTTAAGTACTTACTTGATTTGCCCAAAAGTAAGTTTTGGGATTATGGCACGCATGGTGCTTGATAAAAGTTTTGAGTAAAACCAAGGTCTTACTAAGCCCTAGAACGAGTTCTAGGACTAAGAAATGAGATAAGAATCAAGACCAAGGTCTTGTTATACCCTAAAGCAAGTTTGGGAACATTACCATTAAGTGTTAAGTTATACATTTGAGGACGTCCTAGAAAGGCCCAAAACGAGGAGCAAGCTCCTAGAGGGCAAGAGGCAACAGAGTCAGTACCCCCACCAAATCTCTTAGACGTGGTGGCTCAGTTACAGAGACAGTTAGCAGAACAACAACAAGTTATTGCCACTAGGATGGCTAACCAGCAGGTCGTTATTATTACCTCGCCGGTGGCGAATGTAGTGGCACAGTTGTGATCGAAGACCCATCGATTACATCGTAGTTCGGCAAGGGGAGTAAGGCAAGAAGCGTACCTCATTCAGTAGGAGAAACTGAAGCCAGGGAACTTCCCAGGCACAAGCAAACCATGGGATGCTTAAGCATGGTTCAAAACGTTGGAAAGAATAGTAGGGCTACTGGACTGGCATGAGGTAGAGAAGATAAAGTGTGCATCTTTCTGCCTTACGGGAGATGCTAGAATATAGTGGAAGAGAGTCAAGGCCAAGAGAAATGTCAGCCAGATGACATGGGCCGACTTCGAGACTGAGTTCTTCGAAGAATACTTTCACATGCAAGTAACCAACAAGCATTATGATGAATTCACGGAGTTCAGACAAGGAGAACTATCCGTGGATGAAGCAGTGAAGATGTTTAAGCGGTTAGCTCATCTGTGCCCAGAGCTAGTTAGCACAGAAAAAGAGATAGTTAGGCTAATGCTCAAGATGTTAAGGCCTGAGATAGCGTTGAAGGGGGGCTAGCGGTGTTAAGAGGCTGCAAACCTCCGAGGAACTAATAAGTAGTGCTTTGATCACTGAGCACTACTTAAACAGTATAAAGGCCACCAGAAAGGTTGAACGATGAAGTTCTTAACAACCTTACCGTCAGGGGAAGTAATGGCCTCTACTGAGAGGCTAAGGGCAGTATCAATCTAGATTTCCAACCGAGAGCTCTACAGTGACTTGTTAGTCCTTGAGATGAAGGATTACGATGTCATTTTAGGAATGGACTTCTTGAGCAAGTATAATGCTTCTATAGACTGCCGCAAGAAAAAGTCAAGTTCACACCAGAAGCAGAACCTTCGTTGAGTTTATTGGAGACCCAAGGAGAAAGATAAATAGGTTCCTACCTACCTTACAAGCTCAGAGAATGTTAGAGAAGGGGTGCTCTGGTTTCTAGCTCATATAGTGGATGCGAGTCAAGGAGAAGGATTGAAGAGAGAAGAAGTGAGGGTAGTCTGTGACTATCCTGAGGTGTTTCCTGAAGAGTTACCAGGACTCCCTCCCAATCGGGAAATTGAGTTTGAAATTGAGTTGGCCCCAGGAACCAACCCAATTTCGAAGGCACCTTATCGCATGGCACCAGCAGAACTGAAAGAATTACAAGAACAATTGCAAGAGCTGCTTGACAAGGGTTTCATCCGCCCTAGTCATTCACCTTGGGGAGCTCCTGTACTTTTCGTCAAGAAGAAGGATGGGTCTATGCGTCTGTGCATAGACTACAGAGCTCTGAACAAGGTAACCATCAAGAACAAGTACCCCCTTCCTAGAATAGATGATTTATTTGATCAACTCAAAGGGGCTACAGTGTTCTCGAAGATAGATCTGCGTTCTGGGTATCATCAGCTGAAGGTTAAAGAAAGTGACATCCCCAGGACGGCTTTCAGGACAAGATACGGCCACTACGAATTTGTAGTAATGCCTTTTGGAGTAACCAATGCTCCAGCAGTCTTCATGGAGCTGATGAACCACATCTTCAGGGAGTATCTCGATAAATTCGTCATTGTATTTATTGATGATATTCTCATATACTCACAGACTCCAGAGGAACATGCTACACACTTGAGGATAGTGCTGCAGATCCTTCAGCAGGAGAAGCTCTATGCAAAATTCTCAAAGTGTGAGTTTTGGCTAGATCAGGTGACCTTCCTAGGTCACATTGTATCCAAAGAAGGCATTCAAGTTGATCCAGCCAAGATAGAAGCAGTCAGCAACTGGTGTAGACCCAAGAATGCCAGTGAGATCAGAAGCTTCTTAGGCCTGGCAGGATATTACAGAAAATTTGTGGAGGACTTTTCCAGGATAGCCTCTCCACTCACAGCCTTGACCAGAAAGAACAAGAAGTTTGAATGGTCAGATAAATGCGAGCACAGTTTTCTAGAGCTGAAGAAGAGACTGACCAGTGCTCCCATCCTGACTGTTCCAGAGAGTGACAAGGCCTTTGACATCTACAGTGATGCATCCAAGATGGGCCTTGGAGCTGTCCTCATGCAAGACGGTAAAGTGATAGCATATGCCTCCAGACAGCTCAAGGACTATGAGAAGAATTATCCTACCCACGACCTTGAGCTAGCAGCTGTGGTTTTTGCACTGAAGCTCTGGAGACACTACCTGTATGGAGTGCAGTGCAGGATCTTCACAGACCATCAGAGTTTGAAGTACTTCTTCACTCAGAAAGATCTGAATATGAGGCAGCGCAGGTGGCTAGAGTTGGTCAAAGATTATGACTGTGAAATCCTCTACCACCCAGGTAAAGCTAATAAAGTGGCAGATGCACTGAGCAGAAAATCCTGTGCGCACTGATGTCCTTATCATCACTGTCTCTACCACTTCAGAAAGAAATAAAGATTTTGGAGTCGAGGTAATAATTGGGCAATTTCTGCATTGACTCTAGAGTCAACCCTGCTTAAGGATATACAAGAAAGCAAGATCAAGACCCAGAGATCCAGAAGATCAAGCAGGGGATCCAAGAGGCAGAAAATTCAGAGTTTCGAGTATCAGATAGTGGCATCCTCTATTTTGGAGACCGCCTTTGCGTCCCCAATGATGAGGAACTAAGAAAGAATATTTTAGAAGAAGCCCACAGTACCCCGTACTCTATGCATCCTGGTTCTACCAAGATGTACCAAGATTTAAAGCAAAGGTTCTGGTGGTCTGGACTCAAGCGAGACGTGGCCAGATATATCAGTACCTGCTTGACCTGCCAGAGGGTCAAAGCCGAGCACCAGAGACCAGGAGGAGTTCTGCAGCCTCTTCCCATTCCAGAGTGGAAGTGGGAAGAAATATCCATGGACTTTATCACAGGTCTTCCAAGAACCACCCATGGACACGATGCAATTTGGGTGATAGTGGACAGATTGACCAAGTCTGCCCACTTCCTAGCCATCAAGTTATCGCATTCGGTAGAGCAATTAGCACAGCTGTACGTGAGAGAAGTAATCAGGCTTCACGGAGTCCCGAAGTCGATCGTTTCTGACAGAGATGGGCGATTCATCTCCCATTTTTGGAGGTGTGTTCAGGACGCCCTAGGCACCAAACTTCAGTTCAGCACAGCCTTCCATCCCCAGACAGATGGACAAACAGAGAGAGTAAATCAGATTTTAGAAGACATGCTCAGGGCTTGTGCGTTGGACTTTAAGGGTAGTTGGTGCAAATTTCTGTGCTTAGCTGAGTTTGCCTACAACAATAGCTATCAGGCCACCATCAGGATGGCACCTTATGAGGCATTATATGGCAGGAAATGTAGATCACCCATATGTTGGCAAGAAGCTGGTGAGAAAAAAGAGATGGAGTCAGGACTAGACAGCCAGACTGAGCTTATAGAGGAGACCACTCAGGCTATCCAGACGATCCGCCAGAGGATTGAGACTGCTCAGAGTAGACAGAAAAGTTATGCTGACACACGCCGTAGGCCACTTGAATTCCAAGTTGGAGATTCAGTATTTCTCAAGGTCGCTCCCATGAAGGGAGTGGTGAGATTTGGCAAGAAGGGCAAGCTGAGTCCTCGCTACATAGGACCCTATAAATTATAAAGAGAGTTGGGAAGGTAGCCTATGAGCTGGACTTACCAGAGGATATGTCAGCTATCCAAGTACATTTCATGTCTCTATGCTAAAGAAGTGTTTCACGACCCTAGCCAAGTGATTCAGCCCAGTCAGTACAGATCCAAGAGATCTTAGCTATGAGAGCAGACCGACACAGATAGTGGACAAGGCAGTTAAAAGATTAAGAAACAAAGAAGTGCCACTAGTGAAGGTCATCTGGCAGAATCAAAAGCTTGAAGAGGCTACTTGGGAACGTGAGGACAGCATGAGAGAGAGATATCCAGAATTATTCTAAGTTCGAGGACGAACTTTTTATAAGGTATGGGGGATTGTAACACCCCAAAATTTCCATTTTTAGTACTTAAAGTCCTTAGAATTATTTAGAAATGGTTTAGAAATATTCTAGATATTTTTAGGAATTTTTAGAGTATTTTTATGGAATTTTCCGAGTCCGTTTGGTGTTTTTGGAAAAAGAAAAAGAAAAATAAAAAAGAAAAATAAAAAAGAAAAATAATAAAAAGGTTTAAGGGCAGCCGGTGGATTGAACCCACGACCACCACGAAACAGCCCGCGCGCGCAACCAGCCGGGCTAGGATATCAAGCACAGAAAAGGAAGGAGAGACCTATATTTAAGGAGTTGTTAGGTCGATTTGCCCCCATAAGTATAAATGGAAAAACCATTTAAGTGCAGCTGGTGGATCGAACCCGCGACCAGCACGAAACCAGAAACGCGCGCGACCAGCTGGGCTAGGGTATCAGGCACAGAAAAGGATGGAGAGATCTATATTTAAGGTGTAGTTAGGTTAATCCGCCCCATAAGTATAAATAGGTAATTAAAGAGAGAAGTTTTATTTTCTCTCCTCTCCAAACCCTCACGCCGACCCCTCCTCTTCTGGGCGAAATACACCAAGCTCTAGGGGGCCGGTCAAGGCTCTTCTCCAAGAGATAATTCTATATTCGGGATCCCCGCGACGAGAGGAACGCGTAGACGTGAAGAATTCTCCGAGATCTCAAGTTTCTCTCGAGTCCTAGACGTCAATCTTGGTTGTAAGTCCAAGATATCAATGTAAGTACTGCTCACCTGCAGTAAGAGGTGATTTTTTCCGCGAGAATTTCCTTTAAAAGTTTTTAGAAGAGATATTTCCTTTTTGTTTGAGTTTTTGCATGTGATCTTAGTTCATTATATGCTTATATATGTTGATTAATACCCTTTGTGAGTTTAGGGTCCAAGAAAAGCTATGAGAAAAGAAAAGAAAAGATAAAGATAAGAAAAGAAAAGGCCAAGGCCTTAAGAAATCCCCAAAAGTCAAGACTTAGGGATTTTTAGCACGCAAGGTGCTCCAGAAAATGCCAAGGCATTTACAGATAAGAAAGAAAAGAAAGAAAAGCTATTTTATTTTATAAGGCCAGTACCCGGCGTCCAAGGGCGTCGTTAAAGAAATCCAGGTGTCCAATTCCAAGGTCTTGGCCCTGGTAGACCAAGGTCTGCTCTATTAGGATTGGTGGCTCGCTACCCCAACCTTTTAGGGAACGCGCATATCAGATGGTACTTACGTCTTCAGTGGATCCAAGTGATTATTATTTTCAAGTATATGCTTTAGCAAAGTTTCGAAAATTTAAAGAGTTTTCAAAAAGTTAAAGAATAGCTAAAGTTTCAAGTTGAGCCAAGAAAAGTAAATTGAGATTTATTAATGCTTGAGTATGCATGTTTTGAGCTATACATGTTCTTAGTTTTCTTTCAAGCATATTAGTATCTCATATGATGTTCAGTTTGATCTAGAAGCATGTTTGCATATTTCGAGTTTTTGTGAGCTAGATAGTACTTACTAAGCTTTTTGCTTACTAGTTGCATTTCCTCTTATTGCAGATAAAGGTAAAGGCAAGCAATTCTGAAGGAAGACGACGAGGCGGTGCTAAGTAGAGTGTGTGTGGTGGCTGATTATGGAGAGATCTTTGAGACGAGATAATTTAGTTATTTGAATTGCAATGTTTAAGTTTATTCAAATTTCAAGTTCTTGCTTATGGAGATTATAGAGTATTTGAGTTTTGGATAGTTTTACATGCTCAATTTCTTAGAGTAAAGATTCCATGTCATTTCATTTAGCATACATATCCTTATGATTGCATTGGATGAGTAGAAGTGTAAGTAGTTAGAGATATTGATACTTTGTTAGAAAAAAAGGTGTTTGTGCCAAGATAGTATCAATTTCCCTTTGAATCAAGTTTTATTGCTTAAAAATGTTTAGAAAAGTTGCAATCACATTTCATAATGCATTAGCAAGGTTGTAGAACATGTATTTGGCGTTATGAATGCATAGGAGTCAAGATTGGTACAAACTTTAGTGTTAAAGTTCATATAAACTTGTTTAGTTTATTTTCTTCCATAAAGGTCTTAAATTCAAGTTTATGGATTCGTTTGATTGGCTAAATTGTTTAGGAAACTGACATAGAGTGTAGAAATGGTGTCATGATTGCATATGGCTCGAAATATTAGGTTTGGTGGAGAGTTAAAGCAACTGCCGAAACCTGAGATTTCTGAACTTGGGCCTATCAGTCGACTGATACAGTATCAGTCGACTGATACCCGAGAGTTCAGTTGGGTGAGGCAGGTTTGAACGAGTGCCATTTTGCGAGTTTTTGAGATAGTAAAGGTGATATGTTATCATGCATGATTTCTTAAGTTAGATTATGATTGTTAGAAGAATTTAAAAGTTTAAAAAAAAAAAAAAGATTTCCGCATTTTTAGTCATGTATCAAAAGTAGAGAAGTAGAGAGGAGTAACGATCCGTCTGAAGGTAGAGAAGGCGGGTCGCTACATTGAAAGACATAAGTACTTTTGAAAACATAATATTTGACTTCACTTGGTTAATTTTCCAGTCTGACACTATCCTGGGAACCCTTGTTGACTACAAGGACATTTTCCTAAGTGTCCTGGAAGTTTTCCAACCCAAGTAAATATTATAAAAAATTTCATAAGTCACAGAATAATAGGATGTAAGTTAATTTTGAAAAATGTAAAGATTTTAAAGTGATAATACTTGATTTGGTTTATCTTTTAGTCTGACACAATCATAGAAAACCTTGTTGACTACAAGGACATTTTCCTAAGTGTCCTGGAAGATTTTCCAAACTCAAGATATTATTTCAAAAAAACCAGATGAATTTTTTAAAATAATAGTAATTTTTGAAAATTGATACTATTTTGAAAGAATACTTATGTTTTCAACAGGATTTGAAAATACCGCTCATGAAAACATTTGAAATATTGAATAATTCTTTTAATTTGATCTCCCCCTAAACTTGACCTAGTCCTGGGAAGCTTGTTGACCACAAGTACTCTTCCTCTAAGTCTTAAGGGTTGATTTAAATTAAGGAAATTATTTAATAATTTCAAAACAATTAATTAAACAAAATTGTTTCAGAAGTTTGATTTATACTCCCCCTAAAGTTGACACATCCTAGGAGTCCTTGTAGATTATGAAGTGGACCTTCCTCTGTGTCTTTAGGGTTTATCAAAATCAAACAAGACAGATAAGATTTATAACATAAACCTTTTTCGAAAAACACAAGTAATAACGTTTTAAAGCTCAGTTTTCGAAAGGTATTTTCAAATAATAATAATTTTTACAGTGTAGTTTTCGAAAGCCAAAAAAAAAATCACTCCCCCTGTATCCAATCCCGTTTGACTCTATCTAAGTGCCTTAAGGAACTTTAGTGTTGTCCTAAGAGGCTTGTGTCTAATTGCGTGAGTCAAACAATTTTTGAAAAGATATAATTTTTGAAAAATATATAATATGTATATTCAATCAGACAAGCATGAATTCCATAAAAATATTATTATGTTGAAGCACTATTTTGAAAATATATTTTTAGAAAAATATTCTAATGATTTTGAAAAATAATTTTGAAAAACATTTTTCAATTTATTAGTCCTTAACATCTCACCCATTTTAGATGTATCAATACAACAAGCATGATTGCCTTATGAGTGTATTGTGAGATGCTTGAATAATTTTTCTTTAATTTATTTTTAATTCTAAGATTTAATTGAAGCTTGTGTTAGATTTGAATTTGACAAGATGTAACTTGAATTTGAATTTCAAAAATTGGCTTCCAGGTCTTGGCGAGGCACTAGGCCTTCTTTGGCCGTAGCCTTATTGGATCATCAACTCTTTCCTTGACAAAGCCTTTTAATGAAATTTCATTTTCAAAATTACTTTTTGAAAAATTTTGGTCTAACTAGTTTGGGTCTTGGATCGGTAGCTTCGGCTAGTTTCACCAGTCTAAAGAGACCAAGTATACTTGATCTTATTAGAATTGGCTTCCCTAACGTACTATCATCTCACCGCCACCCAATACTAGGTTGATCAAGTTTCAATTATTCTTTCTCCTATAGCCGTTCTAATATATGCATAAAAGTTAAATATGAATGACATGTCATATATTTTAAAAGAATAGCAGATGCATGTCATGGCAGTTGTGCATGAGTCAAACAAGTCAAATAATTTTATTTAAGTTTCTAAAATGTATCAAATTCCCGATTTGATACATGTCGAGTGAACCCGCGAATATGTCAACCCACTTTGACATATTTAATGTTATTAATTTTAATTATTATAGCTTCGGTAAAATTTTATTTTAGTTTGAGTTTAAGTTAATTAAGAATTGATTAGATTAGAAAATTAATTAATCAATTGAGAATAAATGACTTTAAGTTTCAATTAATTTGGATTAAATTAAATTTGAATATAATTTAATTTAAGTTTAAATTCGAATTTAATTTAAATTTGAATTTTGAATTTACTTTAAATTTAATTTGTATTAATTAAGATTTAATTTGAATTAATTTGAATTTAATTTGGATTTAATTTGAATTTAATTTGGATTTAATTTAAATTTAATTTGGATTTTAATTAGGATTTAATTTGAATTAATTTGAATTTAATTAGGATTTAATTGAATTAATTTGAATTTAATTTGGATTTTATTTGAATTAATTTGAATTTAATTTGAATTTAATTTAAATTTAATTTGGATTTAATTTAAATTTAATATGGATTTAATTTAAATTTAACTTGGATTTAATTTGAATTTAATTTAAATTTAATTAAGATTTTATTTGAATTTAATTTGGATTTAATTTGGATTTAATTTGAATTTAATTTAAATTTAATTTGGACTTAATTTAAATTTAATTTGGATTTAATTTAAATTTAATTTGGATTTTATTTAAGTTTGAATTTCGAATTAAATTTAAGTTTGAATTTCGAATTTCATTTAAGTTGAATAATTAAGATTTAATTAATTTTAATTTAATTACGATATTTAATTAAGATTTAATTATGATTTAATTTAATTTAAGATTGTCATGATTAATTAATAATTATGGGTTTAGATTCATCATTTTCATTATTTCGAAAATTTCTTTTTCATCTTTATCTTTCTTTTCAAGTTTTTCTAATAATTTTGATTTCTTTGAATTTTTGTAATTTTTATTGATTATGGCCTTTATCTTAGATAGTTCCATATCCTCCTTAGGATTAGATTTTTCAATATCCTCACAGTAGGTGGAGTAAATTGGGCCACTAGTTAAAGTTTTATAATAATATTCAATATTATCTATAATTTAATTATTATCTAGGAGAATTTTAACTTCAAAATTATTCTCAGAATTATCCTCAGATATATTTTCAACATTAATCTCTAGATTATCTTTAAGATTTTCAGAATTAATTTCTGAATTAATCTTGAGATTTTCAGAATTAATTTCTGAATTATCCTTAAGATATTCAAATTTGAATTCGGAGTTATCCTTAGGATTTTCAAATTTGAATTCCGAATTATCCTTAGGATTTTCAAATTTGAATTCCGAATTATCCTTAGGATTAATTTTGTCTGAATTAAAATTATCAGAATTAATTTTATCAGATAAATTATCAGAATTAATTTTAGCAATTATTGAATTGATATTAATAATTAAATAGTTAATTTTGGATATTTTAATCATATCTGTATTTTCTAATCTTTCATGTAAAATATTTAATCTACTATCCAGTAAATTTAATTTATCAGAAAAATTAATTGAATTATCTAAAGACAGTGCAGGAAATTGTAAAACTTTTGGAACGTAAATCTTACGTACCTTCGCCAGACACTTGTTTTTGTAATGTCCATATTTCTTGCATTTGAAGCATTGTACGTGACTTTTGTCCCTCCGGTTTTCTGGCGCTGGTACCTCCTTTGCCGCCGGTGACGAACGATTCTTACGAGTAGGGCACTGATTTTTGTAGTGCCCTCTCTCCCTGCACGTGAAACAAATAATATGCAATTTAAAATTAGACATTAAAAAAATGTACCTGATTCACCCCTGGGCTCCCCCTCAACTCTTGGAGTCGTTGCTCTGTCGGCGATTAGTCCGGTGAAGAGCGGCTCGGCTCTGATACCAATTGTAGGACCGATGCAGTCGATAGAGGGGGGAGAATATCGACCGTTCAAATCTTTCGAAAATCTTCGTAAAGTTTTTGTTCGTTCTAGACTTAGAATATTAGTAGCACAGCGGAAAAGTAAAAACAGAAAAATAAATGTAATACAGAAGGACATGCGGGATTTATTTACTTGGTTCCCGACCCCCCTGGGTCAGTACGTCCAAGGCCTATGTACTCGGCGTGAGTCCACTATTGGTCTCCTTTCCGGAATTTCTGGAGGCGGAGAAAACCCGTCTTACAGTTTGATTTACAAGCAAAAGGATAAATAAAATTAATTGCAGAATGTAAATCAAACCAAAACAACTTATGTCGAAGCGTCAGCCGATCTGGACCTCCGAAGTGCTGCGCACTTCCTCCTGGAGCCTCCCGGTCGTAGAGCCTCGTCTTTAGCGTGTTCTCGTCGGTCGGAATGATCAGAATGGCTCTTGAATGTTGTGTCTGAAGCAGAGGGGTCGAGGCCCCTTATAAAGGCCTCCTGGGGCGCCCCGGATAACTCGGTCAAACTTTATCCCTGCGTCTACCTCGCCGCAGCTGATAACAGCTTTGACCAGGGCACCTCGGATCTTTCGGGCGCCCATCTTGAACCCAGTCAGCGCTTATCCACTGCTTCGTACTCGCAGCAACGAAACCATGTTGACCAGGGTGCCCTGGTGCATGAGGGCGCCCTGGTGCATGAGGGCGCCCTGGTGCATGAGGGCGCCCTGGTTAGGGCCTCCAACAAGCCTGCTTTGTCTTCGGTTCTTGGTACCTGCAATATCCACAAACACAAAGCATAGATACATATAATATTGGTCTTAAGGACTTGGTTCTGACTTCGGATCTCCACGAAACCCTAGGTCAAACCGGCACGAGTTTCTATCCCCGAGAACTCGCCCTTCACCTACTCCTTTCAGGAGACGGTTGCCACCCGGCCCTTCGGGTGGACTTTTGCTTAGCTTCCGATACCTCCGGACCTCGAGACGCCCAAACCCTGACCCGTCTCTACTCCTGTCCTTAGTCATCGCTCAGCTAAGTTGCTTAGTCCCTCGGACCAAGTCTTCATTTCCTAGCAGTCCTTCGCCAGGTGCCTAGCAGCCCTTCGCTAGGTCTTTGTTACCAAGCGGTCCTTTGCCTGGTGCCTAGCAATCCTTCGCTAGGTCTTCTATGCATAGCAGCCCTTCGCTAGGTGCCTAGCAGCCCTTCGCTAGGTGCCTAGCAGCCCTTCGCTAGGTCTTCTATACCTAGTAGTCCTTCACTAGGTGCCTAGCAGCCCTTCGCTAGGTCTTAGGGTTACGATACCTAGCAGCCCTTCGCTAGGTGCCTAGCATCCCTTTGCTAGGTCTTCTATGCCTAGTAGTCCTTCACTAGGTGCCTAGCAGCCCTTCGCTAGGTCTTAGGGTTACGATACCTAGCAGCCCTTCGCTAGGTGCCTAGCAGCCCTTCGCTAGGTCTTTAGGATTCCGATGCCTAGATTAACTAGGACTTTTCTTCAACTAAGGTTACTTCACTTTTGCTCCCCTTTGTCTATTCATTGTATCACTGACTTAAGTGTATTGTCAAACATTAAAACACTTAAAGAGTAATATCATTGATGCAACTTGCACCAACATCTAGCCTATCATCGATCAACAAACTCCTATCCCCTTTACCCTGCTCTTCCAGATCCTTTACCCCCTCTGTTCGAAGGTGTCACTTCTGATTCTATATATGAGTACTTTTTCAGACATCCCAGACCTGATGGGCTTGATGAACTTGCTAGTGAGTTTCTTACCTTCGTTGCTCTTCGTCTCTCTGCTGCTGATTATGTCTTATTCAAGATCGTCACCAAATGCCTCTTACCTATCACTTCCAAACCCCTAGCTGAGGTCCGTCCCTACCACTGTTTGATGTTATACGGGATGCATCGTCACCTTGATTTTGATATCATGGCGAGCATTTTCTACTCCATTCTTTCCTATAGTGAGCCCAGGCGTCGTACTGTGTATATGCTTTTTGATCACATCATCACTGACTGGCTCGAGTCAGTTGGTATTGATGTGTCAAAAGGAAGGTCTGTGCCGATGGTTAAGCAAGACTATCGTCTTGGAAAACGTGTGTTTTCCAAGTCTCGAATCATTGCTGATTTTCGAGGGATACAGTGGAAGGACGGCAGGGACTTGGGAAGTTACCACGGGCACCACCTGTTCAGGTTACTGTTGGTCCCGCTGGATATGGTGCGCCCGCGGCAGAGGATGATAACGAGGCAGAGCCTGATCTACGATGGCAGATAGCTGAGCTTGAGCAGACAATGGATCATAGATTTCATATGTTGGAGCTCGGGCTGTAGGCGATGCAGTCTGATATCTCTATGATAGCTTGTGTACAGCAGGAGATGCGTGCCGATCAGCAAGGGATGTTTGCTAAACTGTGCTCGTGGATGGTAGGTTATCCACCCCCGCAGACCTTTCCTGGGAATCGGCCATCGAGCAGCACAGCTCCGAGGAGTTTTATGCCTCCTACTGACACTGATATACCTACATTTGATCCGATGCAGTTTGATGTCCCACGTGCTCCTGATGATCATGACTGATGTACCTTTGATGTCGGCTTTGACATATGAATGTTGTTGATATTTTCTTCTGACTATGTGTCTGATGACATTATGCTATGCTTGTTTCGGTTTTTATTTCAATCATCAGCTATATTTTGTTTTTACTCCTTACTCCAATACTTAGTGTCATATGATGCATATACGTATTTTGCTATGATATATTTCTGTTATATGCCTTTCATATGTCATTCAAATATTACTCTTCGTTTCTTTTGGTTGTGGGGAGAGACCCTTATGTTAAGGGAGAGATTTTGAACTTAATAACCAGTTTACACCCTTTTTGGTGTTTGACAAAGGGGGAGAGGATGGTTAGTTAAATTTAGAATTTGTTTTCTTTACCTGTTAATGAACTTAACTATTGTAGGGGGAGGATTTTGATTCCCTTGCAATAATAAACCTGACTCTTATTTTCACCGAATACATAAACTTAAATCGTGTTGTCAAACAACAAAAGGGAGAGATTGTTGATGCAGTCTGACTTGATTGTTGTTTTGATGTTGACACCGATTTAAGTTTGGTTGAGTGAGAATTGAGATCAGATAGTTAAGTTCGGATTAAATGTACTGGTCAGAGAGGGCTCGGTAGCTCGTTCTCTGGACCGGGATGAGTCGGAGAGGGCTCGGTAGCTCGTTCTCCAGACCAGGATGAGTCAGAGAGGGCTCGATAACTCGTTCTCTGGACCGGGATGAGTCGGAGAGGGCTCGGTAGCTCGTTCTCCGGACGCTGGTCAGAGAGGGCTCGACAGCTCGTTCTCTGGACCGGGATGAGTCGGAGAGAGCTCGGTAGCTCGTTCTCTGGATCAAACTGAGTCAGAGAGGGCAAGGGAGCCTGTTCGCTGGAATCAGGGTCTAACTTGAGTTAGTCATGGTCAGAATTGGCCATGAATTAATCAAATGATCAGAACAGACCTGGATCGATCAGGATGGATCCTGATCGGTTAGGCACTTGCCTGATCCGTCACCTTGACCGATCAGGTACTTCCCTGTTCGGTCACCTTGACCGATCAGGTGCTTTGACTAAAATTCTAGTGAGTTTAGGTATCGGTCTGGTGACCGATCCCCTGGTCTCTGATCGGTCAGTGAGACCGATCAGAACATCACTGGACTAATCAGGATAAAGTCTGATTGGTCAGGAGGTTGTCTGATCGGTCAAGGTGACCGATCAGCACCTCTGAACTATAATTCAAATTGTTGTCAACGCAGTTCTGATTTCTGATTTGTTTCGCTAATGAATCTATAAGTGTGCAGACAACACAGAGCTTTAAAATTCAAATGAAGGAGCAAGAAGAAGGGTCAAGGGTGACTTTCAATAGTGCTATTTTGTTTGGAGCTCTTGGTGATCTCGGATCGTGGTAGATCGTCACCCACACAACGTCCGTGAAGGCAGGGACCTAAGGTAGAAGACCGCGAGGTGATCGGAAAGGTATAACTTTCCCTACGACCCTTTGTATTTCCTTATGTTAATTTTGTGTCATGGTCATATGCCTCATTATTTTATGTTTGAGAATTTATTATTTTGATCTCAAAATATGTTGAATAAATTCTTAACTGGACCCCGACTATAAACACAAAAGCCAACGATCAACTCGTCGCCTTTTCCGTGGTCGAACGTTTGAGCAAATTACAAGGTCAATTTTGGTAATTGACTAAGTTGTAATTTGGATCATTCGATACGGCACGAGACGGTTGATGGGAGACAGGTCTCCACTCGGATTAATTTTTAATCCGTAGAGGTGGAGAGGTCTCTCAGATCGACCAGATATTCGCTTAGGAAACCTGTCAAGCCATACCCTACACACAACTAGCAGAAGTCGTACGGGGTCGGCGCAGGTTTCGGTACCATTCAGGCTCGTATCACTGATATCCCGCTGACGCCATGATCCCCCTGCCATACCCTATCCCCCCGTACCACGACCATATACGTTGGTGTCAGGTCGAGCGGCGTCCGATGGCGCTAGCCTTTATGTTGACAACGCCCTTTTCCTTATTCGAGTATGCGACACTTTACCCTGCCACCTCTGGGTATGCCTTGCCCTGTCCTCGCTTCGCAACAATGGGTGGCAAGCTAGGCAGACGCTGTCAGCTTCCCTGGTGATCCTATCGCGGAGTGGAGTGGCTATCCTCTGGGCCAACCGGGCGTCCCAGGAGCCGCGAGCCGGTGAGGTGGCCGTCCGTCCATCGCGCCTCGCCTCGCCTCTGCAAAATAGGGACCGTCAGCAAGACCCGCCGGGGGAATCCCCGGTCAGGCACTCCGACGGTCAAGTCAGTTCCGAGTACAGACGAGCGGAAACTGAAGGGAAATGAGGCAAGGGATGCAAGAACTTGCGTGCGCGTACCTGGAGTAGGGAGAGTGCCGATGCTTATATGACCGGGGGGGCTGACAACCCCTGTCCGCATAGGTGGGACCAGGGGTGATGGCTGTCAACCCGTAGGGAGCACGGAGGGGCGGCGCGGCATGGCGCGGGGTGCTCCGACAGTTCGGGAGTACTGGGTGCGCAGTACGAGAGTACTGGATGTGCAGTACGAGACTACTAGATGTGCGGGATATCCACGTGGAGGTGTCAGAGATAGGCAAGGCGTGAGGAACCCCCCTGGCAGGGCTATACCCCGGGAGTAAGGATGTGAGGGGTGTATGAACGGGACAGCCCATACCCCAAGCGCCGACTGGCAGCCCCGTGTGCTAGGGACCGAGTCGGGTAAAGACCAGGGTGCGTTATTTACCACGCGTCCGACTGGTGGGGAGAGAGAGAGAGCGCAGGGTACGCCCTGGGTTGGGGGTGTCACGAGACTTGATCTCACTGATGAGGCAGAACCTTGATTTGGGTCAGGGTGAGCTGGTATGCATGACTGGGCCTTCTACAGAGTTGGTTGACTAGGAACTGGCCTAGCTGTTTTCTCCGGTGACTTGGTGGACCCTTCCCTTCCTCCTTACTGCGGGAAGCTTTCCGGGAGTGGGGCCCTGTCCGCTGATAGGGCGGTTGCCCCGTAGGCGAACCCTCCTTGGTGCCAGGCTGGCTCATGCCCCCACTCGTGAGCAAGGCCGAGATCATAAGCATCCCCCTCGAGTCTAGTCGAAGGAGGCGGCGAGTCCGACTGACTGGACCATCCTTACTTCTTGGAGGCCTGGCGCGCAGGAGGGATCCAGCGTCGTCTGAGGGGTTTATCTGCAAGTTTGCCGAATCCCAAGGAACCCGATCAACTGACGAAGCTACCTTGTCTCCTTTTTGATTACTGCTGATTCCGTATCCCTAGGCGGATAAGAATCGCTGTGTACACCTAAGGGGATCCCACGTGTCTCTTCCCCTTTCGTTTCCTACTACCGAGGCCTTTCCCCCGTTCTTCGAGGGACGAGGTTGGGTGAGAAACGTCTGGCCTTCTGGGCCCCGCTGGGCCTACTCCGGTGGTTGTTACTAT
This sequence comes from Boesenbergia rotunda, assembly GCA_024364735.1. Classification (NCBI taxonomy): domain Eukaryota; kingdom Viridiplantae; phylum Streptophyta; class Magnoliopsida; order Zingiberales; family Zingiberaceae; genus Boesenbergia; species Boesenbergia rotunda. The sequence goes on from JAGFNQ010004409.1 coordinate 125,583, forward strand.
CTGCCACTTCTGCCCTGGCCCACTGCCAGCGGGTCCATCCTTTATAGCTGCGAGGAGTCTCTTTGTCTTTCATTCCGGCAGGCTGCTTTCTTCTTTCCGATTAGGGTTGCGGCTACCTTCCGGTGCTTGCTACTTTCCTCTCGCCTTCCGCTTGCCTTCTTTGCGCTCTCATGGCTTCCTCCTCTCGCAACCCTCACCCCTGGTATGTCACAGCGAGGTCCGCGTTAACCCGTGACGACCTCGAGGCCATCCAGGCAGAGTTTCACATTCCGCCCGACCATGACCTCCGGCTGCCTTCTCCTTCGGACCAACCAGCTAGACCACCGAGGTACTACATTACCGTCTCGCGGGATCATCTGCAAGCGGGCCTGCGTTTCCCCATCCATCCCTTCCTTGCTTCCGTATGCTGCTACCTTCGCATAAACTTGTCCCAACTGACCCCCAACTCTATCCGCCTCCTTTGCGGGTCTGTCATCCTCTTCTTGTTGTATCGTTGTTCCTCCCACACCGAGCTTTTCCATCACCTCTTCTACCTGAAGAAACAGGAGTTGGGCGAGTTTGTTTTCCAAGCTCGCCCTGGGACTTCTTTTCTTTCTTCTCTTCCCTCTGCCAGCCGGGGATGGAAGGAGAGATTCTTTTTTATTCGCCCCGCGATCTTCCCGACTTGGCCATCTAATTTTCGGCTGGATTTTTCCCAAATGCCTCCTCATCACACAGATCCTCGAAAGTTTCCTCCCTTCGAGCGGGCCCTAGATCGCTTCAGGGATAAACATTTTCCAGTCGGGCCTCTTCTGACCGAGAACATCCTGGCCGCATTCGGCCTTAGTCTGGTGCCCTTCCTCCAACCTGCCTCCCTGGGTAAGTGATTTCTCCTTTCTCGTGTTTCCGGCAATTTCTCTGACCCGCCCCTTTTGGTCAGTTACGATGATGTATCCTGCGGCCCCGGAGGGAGGCTTCGGGTTGGGGCATGCCGAAGAAATGGAGGCGCGCCTCCGGTCGGTGATAAGGGAGCAGCGGACGCAGGCGGTAGAGCGGCAGACAGCGCAGGGATGTCGCTTAGCTCTGCTGGTCGAGCAGGAAGCTTTGCCCTCTGGCTCTCCTTCTCCCGCTTCATCTCCTGAGGAAGCGAGGACTCCTCCATCGGGCTCGGAGGATACCATACCTCTGAGCCACTCCTTGCGACGCTCCGGGGGCCCCGGCCTCACGTCTGCCCAGGCTGATCCCTTGGAGGCGTCTTCCAGTCGGCCCATCAAAAGACGGAGAGGTGAGGCGCCGACCGGCACTCTTCCCGTGCTACCACCCTCTTATTCCGCAGTGGTGCCATTGGACCTAGCGGCGTTGCCTATGAGGAAGGCATCTCCGCCTTGCCCGGAGGGACCCTCCGGCGAAGGCCTATTGCATGTGTTGCCGCCTTCGCTGTCCAACTAGCGTTTGAGCATGAGTTTGTCGAATGATACTGCCCCGACCCGGTCTTGGGATGCTCGGCTGTATGGTCCGATCTTGGACAGGTTCTTGGCCGCCCTGCGGTCGGGTAGTTCAGTGAGCCCTGCTGTTGGGGTGGATGACTTCATGGCTCTGGCTACCCAGGTATGTATCTATCCGTTGTGGGGGTGTGTCTCTTTCTTCACGTGGCTGACGGGCTTTGCTCCTTGTAGTCTTGGGCCCAAAGCTACAGCGTGAGTGTGGCCATGCTCACTCACGCCAAGGCTCGATATCGCGCTGAGAGGCGTGCGGAAGACCTGGAGGCTCGACTCTGCCATACCCAGCTGTCTTCAGATGACGACTCGTTGAACGGCCTGAGTGCAGAGGCCATTGGCCTCCAGGGCATGCTGCGCCAGGCCCAGGAGGAGCTGGAGACTGCCAAGGCTCAGATTGCTGCTGCTGATGCCGTCGCAGTCCGGGCGGAAGAGCGAGTGATCCAGGCTGAGCAAGCGCACCTTTGTGATCGCAAGCGTAAGAGCGAGCTGCAGACAGAACTTCTAAGGGCCCGGTCATACCTCCCGTGGGCCAACGAGGAGATCCTGTCCCTTCGAGTGCAGCTGGCAGCGGAGAAACGAACGACCAATTTGTTGAGGAACCAGCTTCAGGATTTGCGGTGCCTCCGTGCGTCTTGGGACACGGCCTAGGTTGAATTGGGAGAACTGCGTGGGTGGCAGGTGTCGTGGGATGCCCTTCAGACTGAGTTAGCAGAGCTGCGTTCCAACCGGGAGACTGAAGCAGCTCGATTAGAGGCTCACCGTTTGGCGTGCTTGAACGATCCGACCCATGCTGCCGAGATTGCCCGGCATTTCATGGATGTGATGGAGCAGCATGGCCTCAACGTAATTCGCCAGCTCAGACTAGGAGGGTATTTGCCCCCCGACTTATCTCCCGACGCGGTCTCACTTCCAGATTTGTGCAGGGACGGCCTCCGTGACTGGCCAAACTTTTGAGTGAGGCTGGTGTTTTGCGTCTTTTGTTTCTCCGGGCACGAAGGATGTCCTGCCCTGCTTTTTGTAAGGCGCTTGCACCCCTGAATGCGATGTTTTCCTTTTCTACTTGCTTGAGTAGCGTTAGCTTTCAGTCTTAGAAAGTACACGGGCGAACCATGTGACGCCCTTATTGACGCGTGTGGTCCTACTCCGAGGGCCGGAGATCTCCCTGTCGAGTGTTTGTTTGTAAGGGCCTCCGATCTGTGGGGAAGGTGTTCGGGCCCCAGGTTGGTGTCTCCTTGTGAGGAACTGATCCCTTAACCAGCGCTTGCGGCGGGAGGTCCCAGAGGCAGGTGGCCTACGGGAGTCCTATTTTCCTCTGCCGAGTGGTCCGGGGGAGCGCGGGTCACCACGCATCCGTTCGGAGCTCGGGCCAAGGACTTAGCCGAAGCTGATCCGCGATGAGTGTTACCTCTTGGCCGAGTGGGACCCGAGGAGCGGGGGCCGCCCCGCGTCCGCTCGAGGCTCGGGCCAGGCGATCTGTGGGATCTGGCCCGTGAGAAGTGTAGCCGTCTGGCCGAGTGGGACTCGAGGAGCGTGGGCCACCACGCGTCCGCTCGGGGCTCGGGCCAGGCGATCTGCGGGAGCTGGCCCGTGAGAAGTGTAGCCGTCTGGCCGAGTGGGACCCGAGGAGCGTGGGCCGCCACGCGTCCGCTCGGGGCACGGGCCAGGCGATCTGCGGGAGCTGGCCCGTGAGAAGTGTAGCCGTCTGGCCGAGTGGGACCCGAGGAGCGTGGGCCGCCACGCGTCCGCTCGGGGCTCAGGCCAGGCGATCTGCGGGAGCTGGCCCGTGAGAAGTGTAGCCGTCTGGCCGAGTGAGACCCGAGGAGCGTGGGCCGCCACGCGTCCGCTCGGGGCTCGGGCCAGGCGATCTGCGGGAGCTGGCCCGTGAGAAGTGTAGCCGTCTGGCCCAGTGAGGCCCGAGGAGCAAGGGCCGCCACGCATCCGCTCGGGGCTCGGGCCAGGCGATCTGCGGGAGCTGGCCCGTGAGAAGTGTAGCCGTCTGGCCGAGTGGGACCCGAGGAGCGTGGGTTGCCACGCGTCCGCTCGGGGCTCGGGCCAGGCGATCTGCGGGAGCTGGCCCGTGAGAAGTGTAGCCGTCTGGCCGGGTGAGACCCGAGGAGCGTGGGCCGCCACGCGTCCGCTAGGGGCTCGGGCCAGGCGATCTGCGAGAGCTGGCCCGTGAGAAGTGTAGCCGTCTGGCCGAGTGAGGCCCGAGGAGCGTGGGCCGCCACGCATCCGCTCGGGGCTCGGGCTAGGCGATCTGCGGGAGCTGGGCCTGTGAGAAGTACGACTTTTTGGCTGAGTAATCGGGTTAGCGATCGTTCCATGTATCCTTTGGGTATCATATCCATTTAGGGCTATGTGTCCCGCGACTGTGGGCCCCTCAGGTGTCGGTGTATCGCTTCCCTGCCTTGGGTAATGAACCGATGCTTCCCTGCCTTTTCATATTTCCTGTCCCTGCCTTTATGCTCGTTCGTAGGATCGACCATTCTCTACGATTTTCCCTCCAACGGCTATGATCAGTGACCACCTTCTCTATATAGGCTCCCGTAGCTATCGTCCGCATCTCTGTTCGTCTCTTCCTTTCCCTTCACCTCTTGTTTCCCTCGGTGCCCTAACGCCCTTTTCAGAATGATGCGGGGCTTTATCATGAAGGAGGCCCAAGAGAGGTCAGCTAGATATAAGGTGGCGATGACCGCCCTTCTTTCGGAGCCTGTCCCTGTCATCTCCAATGTTGCTCCGTTAGTCACCCCTGCGTCTCCTCCCCCGACGACCAGCCCTAACGTCGTCTCACCCAGGGACAAGGGTGACGCATTGGGAGGGGAGACGACGGATTCTGATATCGAGATTTTGCCCTCGGATCCTTTCGCTCAGGGGCCTGAGCTTCTCCCGGAGCAGTCCCACACCGGCTCATCCCCCTCCGGTGCTGTTCCTGCCCTCCCCCAGGAGGTTCTCTCCCCTTTGGCCGTAATGAACTCACCTTCTCCATCGGTTATGGTGTCTGCCGTCTAGTTACCCCTTGATACCGGGAACGTCCTGCCCGCTCCCCCTGCACTTCCACTTGCTTCTCTCCATGATTCGCTGGACCAACCTAGCCTTGCCCTTCCGCCTGGAGCTCCGGCCTCCCGGGCGCCTACGTCGCTTGCCTCTGTTGACTTAGCTTCGGGACTTGGTCATTCTTCCGTTCCCCTTACTTCTGTCAGCTTGGTGGGCGGAGTGTCCCCTGCCCCTTCTGCTTCCCTTCCTGGCCGTGCTTCGGCTTTTCGCCCAATCCATCTGGTTCTTCCTTCGCGAGCAGATCCCTCTGCTGCTTTCGCTATTTCGGACCCTGAACCGTTAGGTTCGGCTAGGGTGGTTCACTTGCACGCCCCTCTGAGCGACTACATGTATCAAGGTCTTCGGTCCTTCAACCATCCGGATCCAATCGACCGCGTTGATAGCTTAGTTGCGGATGCTTGTCGGGTACGTCTGTCCGATAGCCCCCGTCCATTTGGTTTTCTCAACTTAACCCCTCGTCTTCTTTTGTAGTTGACTTGGGCCCTGTATGATATGGGTGTTTCTTTTATCGCCCAGAACCGATCCCTCCGTCAGTCGGAGTCCCGTCGGGAGGCGCTGGAAAACCAGCTTCGCTGTACTTGGCCTCCGTCAAATAACGAGGGTTGGGAGGAGTTGCGTTCTGAGAACGCAGCCTTACGAGGACGAGCTGCCCACGCCGAAGCGCAACTGCGAGATCTCTCGACAGGGCTGAGCGCAGCTCGATCCTCTGAGGCTAAGTTGCGTCAGCAGCTGGCTTATCTGGAGAAAAGCGAGCATTAGGCTCGGACTCGGGAACTTAGGGCAAACGCTGAGCTGGTCCAGGCTCAGGCAACTCTTTTAAAGGCCAACCAATCCGCGGCCACGCTTCTCACCGCTCTGAAGGCCAGGGAGGCGGAGCTGGTTGCTTGCAAAGGCGACCTTGTGCGGATGCATGAGCACAACGAGGCTCGGGAGACCTAGGAACAGTCAGCTCCAGACGGGCGCGATAAGGCGACCACCGGAGTCTTGTTTCTGCCCTTGGGGCCTGCCTTGTAGGCGTAGATCCTATAACTGTGTGTCCATTTCCCCTTATTTTGTGATGCAGGCGAGGGGCACTTGGCTTGTTATAGACTTTGTCTTTCTTCTATCTCTTCTTCATTCCTCTGCTTTTGTTTTCGTGTGTGTGGCGGTTAAAAAACCGATGGTGGAACCGGCCGCCTCTGTCCTGTAGGAAAAAATAGCGTTTCCTGGGTTGAGGCCGTCAGAGGGACGGGCTTGCGTAGAGCAAGAAGGAAGCCACTCGGTCGGGTAACCTTCGGGCTACGTGGATTCTGCCCAAGAGCCGATCCGAGGGACGGGTTTGTGTGGGAAGCCGGTGCTTCCTGGTCGAGGGTCTTCCAAGGAGCGTGGGCTGCCACGCGCCGCCTGAGAGCCTCGCCGATGCTTCCCGGTCGAGGGCATCCCAGGGAGCGGGGGCCGCCACGCGCCGCCTGAGAGCCTCGCCGAGGCTTCCCGGTCGAGGGCATCCCAGGGAGCGTGGGCCGCCACGCGCCGCCTGAGAGTCTCGCCGAGGCTTCCCGGTCGAGGGCATCCCAGGGAGCGTGGGTCGCCACGCGCCGCCTGAGAGCCTCGCCGAGGCTTTCCGGTCGAGGGCATCCCAGGGAGCGTGGGCCTCCACGCGCCGCCTGAGAGCCTCGCCGAGGGTTCCCGGTCGAGGGCATCCCAGGGAGCGTGGGCCGCCACGCGCCGCCTGAGAGCCTCACCGAGGCTTCCCGGTCGAAAGCTTCCCAGGGAGCGTGGGCCGCCACGCGCCGCCTGAGAGCCTCGCCGAGGCTTCCCGGTCGAGGGCATCCCAGGGAGCGTGGGCCGCCACGCGCCGCCTGAGAGCCTCGCCGAGGCTTCCCGGTCGAGGGCATCCCAAGGAGCGTGGGCCGCCACGCGCCGCCTGAGAGCCTCGCCGAGGCTTCCCGATCGAGGGCACCCCAGGGAGCGTGGACCGCCACGCGCCTCCTGAGAGCCTCGCCGAGGCTTCCCGGTCGAGGGCATCCCAGGGAGCGTGGGCCGCCACGTGCCGCCTGGGAGCCTCGCCGAGGCTTCTCGGTCGAGGGCATCCCAGGGAGCGTGGGCCGCCATGCGCCGCCTGAGAGCCTCGCCGAGGCTTCCCGGTCGAGGGCATCCCAGGGAGCGTGGGCCGCCACGCGCCGCCTGAGAGCCTCGCCGAGGCTTCCCGGTCTTGCCGAGGGTAACGCAGCAACAACTATTTCCAGAAAACCCGTTCTGTGGGGCGTCACACATAGATGGGATATACTCCAGAAGACCCAAGGGCTAGACGTACGACGAAGGTATAAAATATATCCAGGTCTCCAAATGCATGAAACATAGAGTACATCCATGTCCCGGAAGAACGAACTATAGAGTCGCATGAAGCCTGTGGGATTCACCCAGAAGGCCAGATATCCGATGCTCCAAAAAATGCTGCGCCCGTGCTTTCCCCTATCTATTTTGCCGGGGAGAGAATGCAGAATAGACAACCCTACGCCGGAGGAATCCGCCACAAGGCTTCTGACGCACTCCAGGCTTCTCCGGGAGCATATGAAGAAAGGCTCGCATATTTAAGGAACGATAATCACCGAAAACCCCTACGGATCTTCCATCTCCACTTCCGATCAGGCTACTAGTGTGCCCTCCTTCTAGCGCCATTTTTGATCCTGTCGCGGAGTGGAGTGGCTGTCCTCTGGGCCAAGCGGGCGTCCCAGGAGCCGCGAGCCGGTGAGGTGGCCGTCCGTCCATCGCGCCTCGCCTCGCCTCTGCAAAACAGGGACCGTCAGCAAGACCCGCCGGGGGAATCCCCGGTCAAGCACTCCGACGGTCAAGTCAATTCCGAGTACAAACGAGCGAAAACTGAAGGGAAATGAGGCAAGGGATGCAAGAACTTGCGTGCGCATACCTGGAGTAGGGAGAGTGCCGATGCTTATATGACCGGGGGGGCTGACAACCCCTGTCCGCATAGGTGGGACCAGGGGTGATGGCTGTCAACCCGTAGGGAGCACAGAGGGGCAGCGCGGCATGGCGCGGGGTGCTCCGGCAGTTCGGGAGTACTGGGTGCGCAGTACGAGAGTACTGGATGCGCAGTACGAGAGTACTGGATGTGCGGGATATCCGCGTGGAGGTGTCAGAGATAGGCAAGGCGTGAGGAACCCCCCTGGCAGGGCTGTACCCCGGGAGTAAGGATGTGAGGGGTGTATGAGCGGGACAGCCCGTACCCCGAGCGCCGACTAGCAGGCCCGTGTGCTAGGGACCGAGTCGGGTAAAGACCAGGGAGCGTTATTTACCACGCGCCCGACTGGTGGGGAGAGAGAGAGCGCAGGGTACGCCCTGGGTCGGGGGTGTCACGAGACTTGATCTCACTGATGAGGATGAACCTTGTTTTGGGTCAGGGTGAGCTGGTATGCATGACTGGGCCTTCTACAGAGTTGGTTGACTAGGAACTGGCCTAGCTGTTTTCTCCGGTGACTTGGTGGACCCTTCCCTTCCTCCTTACTGTGGGAAGCTTTCCGGGAGCGGGGCCCTGTCCACTGATAGGGTGGTTGCCCCGTAGGCGAAGCCTCCTTGGCGTCAGGCTGGCTCATGCCCCCACTCGTGAGCAAGGCCGGGATCACCCGGCTATATAAGCCTCTTCACTCCACATTCCTCATGTAGGCACAATAGTGCAATTTTATTGTTCTATTGTTTTCCTTTGCTTTGCCACCACCAGGGACTAACTTGACCGTCGGAGTGTCTTGCCAGGGGCTTTTCTCGGCGGATTTTAACAGTCTCTGTATTGCAGGTCGGAGCTAGCCTCGGAGCCATCACCTATAGTTCGTGATCTTCAAAAGACCATCTCACTCGTGTGACATCTACTTTACTTCGCGATAGGATCATCCGAAATTGAAAAAGTCTCGTTAACCGTTGTTTTTTTTTTTTTGGGGTCCCGGCAGTGAGTATGCGATGCTTTGGCCGCACGACTGTAGCCACGCAGCGGTCGCGCGATGCTTTTCTGGCGACAACAGCGGTAGCAGTTGCTCTGCGGCAGTGGTCATGCAAATTGGTCGCAGGCGCAACCAAAGCATCGCGTGACTCGCTCTCAACCATCTGTGGATGTGAACATGGGGCGACAAAGAAGATAAGAAGAAAAATATTAAGCCTTAAGAATTATCTGATTCGTTGTCCCCCAATCCTTGTCTTTGGAGAGATACGCAGACCGGCAAAGAGATGCGTAAATAGATCATAATATATTAAAATTTGATTTGTCCCCTTAAAAAAATATTTGGGTCGGACAATAAGGCTGGCTATAGCCAGGATAGTCCACATTTAAATCCGTCTCCGCATATAAACCAGCCTCCTTGCATCTTCACAAAGTTTATGAACTAACACAAATCCTCAAGCATGAGATGTAGAGATGAAGCAAGTGCTATTGTAGATCGTCCCGTGACCGTGCTCATCATATGCATCATTTAGTAAGAGGCGGCACTCCGCGTGGTGCTGATAGTTGGATCGAACGAGACCCAAAATCACCCAGTAACTCGACCTCAACCTGACTCGAACCAGCAACGGCAAGCCTCCGCCGGACTCCAACATGTCCTGCATGCTCCGCCCTGCTCCGTACATGGGCTTGCTCTTGGCCCCCAAAAACAATACAGAGGTCGAGGAAGAGCCACTCTCCACGCACAATGTTCCATCACTCTGCATGGAAACATGGATGTAGAAAGAATTATAGATATGATCATTCCCTGTGCTTGCATGCGTTACAAAATCTAGCTAGCTAGCAAATGTAGTTAAGTAGTTAACAATTATTTAATCTACCTGAGAAGAAGCGAATACGAGGCTCTCGAAAGCCATTTCCATGGTGTATGGGTGGATGTGCAACCTAAAGACATTTGAGAGGTTTTCTACCACCACCTCCATGGAGCAGTTGCAGGTCAGGAGTTTAGTGACGACACCGGTGCTGTCCAGGCCTTCCCTGAGGCTGAAGTGCTTGATCGTTCCGACCTGTAATCATGCGACTAGTTTAATTAGTTAGTTGTAGGATTTAATATGAATCTATTGATCAGTGAATCTATTAAGTGAATTAATAAGCTAGAATCTAGATTCGTTAATAATGTAAAACCTCTAGCGAGACGTTGGGCTGTGGGGGTTTAGTGGCCAAGAAGAAGACGAGGAAGGCGAAGGCCAAGCTGAGGGCCAGCCGCCACGCCACCTGAAACCCGAGGCAGCAGCAGGAGGAAGACGGGTCGAGGGAGAGGAAGCGCCACAATCCGCTTGAGTTCCTCTCACCCTCGGTCCCGTCGTCGTCGTCGTCGTTAATGCCGACGATCCGGAGGCGCTGCCGGCTTGCAGTCTTGTTGGCATCGCCCGCGGCCTTCTTGGGCGGGTGGTGGAGGAAGGAGGCGGAGTTGTTGGACCCGCGGGAGGAGGAATAGCGGGAGAGGGCGAAGCGGGAGTCGGCGACGGCGTCGGTGGCGCGGGCGGCGTCGACGTCGTTGTCGTGCGCGCTGAAAGAGGGAGAGAGGTGGAAGGCGGAGGAGGAGGTGGCGGGGTGGGTGCTACTGTTGGTGTGGGAGGCGGAGGAGGGGCTCTGCACGTAGTAGAGGACGCAGGGGGAGGCAGCCTGGAACAGGGCTTCTTGCTCTTCCGCCATGGTCGATCGATGTCAGAGCTCGCTCGTCTGCGCGCTTAATTTAATGGCGCGAACGAAGGGAAGGGAAGGGAAGGTCAGGCACGGTGAAGGAGTGGGTTGAGTGATTAATTAAATGGGGCCAATAACATGAGTAGTCATCATGGATTCATGCAATTTCCGGGGAGGATGAACACTTGAAGCACTTCTATATGAAATAAATATTTTAATGGTTAGTTTTTGAGTGTGTGAATTAATTAAGGCAAGATTATCAACCTTTCAGAATTAATCGATTGAATCTATATATAAAAAAAATTAGAGTTACTTAAGAATCATTAATGCTGGTGGACAAAGCATTGTTTAAAGAGCACGCGAGACATAGGGTGTGAGTAACTTAAAGTACAAGGCAAATGAAGATGGCGCGTGAAATCATAACTCTCCTACTTTTCTTTTAACAAAAACTAGATAGTAGAGTATTTGTTTTGCCTCGGATCACGGTGCAATGTTAAATTAAGTATTTATGATTTGAATTTCAGCTATTACTAGTGGAATGAAAAATCTGAGACATTATTACTAATCGAGAAGTCATTTACGCTTCTAAATTTATCTGGCGGCTATCCGTTCACCTCTAAAATTAAGTAGAGCAAAGACCTAAATACCTTAATTATTTAAAAAAATACTATATTCAGAGAAAATTTTTAAAAAAATACTATATTCAGAGGAAAAATCTCAAGAAAAACCACAAGAAATGATGAGGTATCGCAATTGAAGCAATTCCCAACGGGTTAACGGTGCCCCCAGGGTATAGTTTGAGAAAATCTGGAGGTAGTCGATGATGTCCGGACGATAATCGAACGTGTGCATGTAAAATGCCACGTCATTCTTTAAGATTTTTATTGAGATTTTACCTTGAACGTGTTGGTGCTGGAAGCACCAGATCGAATCTTGTTTTGATATGTGACAAAGGGTTCAAGTTAAGCTGGTTTGATTGTACTGACGAACTTGTGAAACTTGCAAGAAAGTTCTAGGTAAGCTAGGCAAGAAGTCTTGACCTGCAGGGTTGAGCACGAAGTCCTAGTCGAGGATCAGGCAACGAAGACTTGGTGAGTGAAGCCAAGCACGAAGTCTTGATTCGAGGGACCGAGCAGAAGACTTTGCCGAGCGGGGATTGCGAACAGGAGTCGAGACGGGTCGAGGTCAAACGTCGTTGAGTTTCGAGTTCTCGAAGGCTGAGCAAAAGTCCAACCGGAAGTTCCGGGTGGCAACAGGTACACGCTCCTAAGAGGAGTAGGTGAGGGCGCGTTCCCCGGGAGGGAACAGTAGGCGTCAGTCCAACCTAGGGTTTCAGGAGAAACCTAAAAGTCATGACCAAGACAGCAATAGTTGTAATCCATACTTGCTTTTAATTATATTTATATTATTGTGGAACTAACCCTTGTTACAACTGAAGAAGTTGAACCAATTGGACTAGGGCGCCTAAATGGAACTCAAGTGCCTGGGAGCTAGCAGCGGGTGACTGAGATGGCACAACGGTTAAGCTTACATGGCGAGTATTGAGTGGAGGAGCCACGTCGGCACTCAGGCGCCTGAAAGGGACTAGCGCCTGAGCCAAGATAAAAGTTTGACTGCTACGCTGCGACTAGGGCGCGAGGCTGACTAATATATAAAGGGGTTGAAAGCAGCACTTTTGTATATCAATTCATATTCTGCGATCATTCTGTTCTCCTGTGTGTTATGCGATCAAAGCTTCGGCAATGTCGAAACGTCGTCTGACTCTCTGAGCGAAGGTTTTCAATTCATTCAAAAAGGAGTCAGTATACTTGTTTCTTTTAATTGCACACTTATTCTGTAAGATGTGTATACTGAAAGACATGACTTCTTTATATGAACATCATCATTTTGAAAAGAGAATCACAACTACACTATGTGCCTATTTATATTAGTACATGCATGAAGTCCATTATTACGCATTGTAGATAATATGGTGTATGGTGTTATACGGAAGATCATGTTATCAGTCCCTTGCCTAGTATACTGAGATGGAATTGGACAAACCATCGGTATGGTTGTAGTGTAATTAGGTGTGGTTGGCCTTGACCATAGAATTACACTAGTGTGCTTTGAGTACATTGAGCAGGACCGAAACCCTAAGTTATCCAATTTGTACTGACTCGAAAATTGGATAGGACCTCAAATTTTATTATGGAGTACAATCCATTAATCCTAATATAATAACGATAATATATTATTAATTATTATTTCTTTGATTTACCAATGGGCGAGACCTATTCTATTAGATCGATAGACCTGGTAAGTTGGGAGATAATATTAATAATATGATGTGTTGTTGATTATTGATGGAATCAGTGTCCTGGTGAGTCGGGTTGATAATGCCCCCTTGATGAGCTCAAAAGGTTTATCATGCTAAATCCTGTAGGTGGATTTGATCCGGCATGATGATAAGGTTGAGTGGTACTAGTCAAGGATCCAGAAGTTAATTAATTTGAATTGTCAGTAATTTAAATTAATTAACGGGCATTCAAGATCTTAAATGTGGGGGGATGGACGACTCGTAATATGTGGAGCCCATATGAAAATATGGGGGTTGGTGAGGAAGTTCATGTTGGGACTGGGTGCATGCCGACGCGGACGCGTATTGTAATTGTTACATAATTACATGCAGCGGAAACAAAAACATGAATAATTTCCTAAATTATTCTAACACATATCCTAAGCATGCAATGTGTTCACATAATCGTAATATAAAATTTTTGCAGAAAAGGAAATTACTCTATGAATTACCTTGCGTAACTTGGAAGAAGGGACGAGATCCAACTGTTAGCGTCCCTTGAAAGCTCCACCTCTATTCGTATCCACGCCGAGTATCGTCGGGATGATTTCGCTAAGCCACGAGTTTCGTGTTCACGAGAACTACTAGATTCTCCGTGAACACGACGAAAACTGAGAGATTAATCAAATCGAAAGACTCACTACCAAGGTTGGCCGAAGAGGAAGATCGTTGCAAGGAAGAACTTCGTCGCCTTGATGCTTCTTCTTGTGCTCACGGCAAGAAGAAAGAAGGAAGGCCTATGGCCGGCCAAGAGAGAGGGAGAGAAGAAGAGGAGAGAGCCCAAGCAATTCTTGGATCGATCCTCTTCCATGGCACCCCTTGGGTCCTTTATATAGGGAGAGGTTTCTTAATACCCAAGCCAACCTCTCCTTGATTATGGAATAATTTCTCAATCAATCTATAATCAAGGCTCTCATGATCAAGTTTCTTTTTCTTGATTATGGAATAATTTCTCAATCAATCCATAATCAAGACTCTCTTTCTTTTGGCATGATTATATAAAATTTATAAAACAAATCAACTATTGGTTCATTATATAAAAATTTATAAAACAAACCAACCATTGGTTCATTATAAAAATTTATATATATAAAATTTATATAACCTTTTATAAAATAAACCAACCTTTGGTCTTTTTTATAAAACAAACCAAAATAGCCTTATCTTCTTATGGTGGTGGCCGGCCATGACAAGAAGAGAGGAGGCCCCCTTCTTGGCCGACCCATCTAACCCCAATTGATTCAAATCCCTTAATGAATTAAACTTATTTAATTCACCCATTAAGGCTTTAAAAGACTTAGTCATTCTATGCTTCCGATGCGTCTGAAATAAATTCAGTTTTGACTATTGTTTGGACTTACCAAAAATAATCTATCTCGATTGAAGAATTCAATTCTCAACTCGTTTTAAATCTTTCGAATTACTCATTATGCGTGTGACCAAATAGGCTTTCAATTTATGTTGGTCGTCCATAATTAACTAATTAATTATAGAACGATCATGAGTGGCACCTAGTAGTACATCATGATCCCCAATTAATTGAAAGATCAACGGTTGATCTCAGAAATGATTCTGAAACCCTTCAGCAGCTATAATGAATCGTGCCCCATTCCCTTCGCCATCTTATACCCTCTTGGTTCAGGACATGGTCTATGTGTGTTAGTCCCCACTAGGCTGACTACGTCATGTTGGTGCAGGAAGCACCATATCGAACCTTGTTTTGATATTGGCAAAGGATTCAAAGTTAAGTTTGTTTGTGATCTAACAATATTCACTGAGTGTGCAGGAAAAGTCCTAGCGAAGGGCTGCTAGGCACCTGGCGAAGGGCTACCAGGATCCAAAGCCCTAGCGAAGGACTGCTAGGCACCTGGCGAAGGACTGCCAGGATCCAAAGCCCTAGCGAAGGGCTGCTAGGCAACTAGCGAAGGGCTACTAGTCACCAAGTCCTAGCGAAGGGCTGCTAGGCAACTAGCGAAGGGCTGCTAGTCACCAAGTCCTAGCGAAGGGCTGCTAGGCAACTAGCGAAGGGCTGCTAGTCACCAAGTCCTAACGAAGGACTGCTAGGCAACTAGCGAAGGGCTGCTAGTCACCAAGTCCTAGCGAAGGACTGCTAGGCAACTAGCGAAGGGCTGCTAGTATCCAAGACCTGACAAAGGACCGTCAGGCAAAAGTCCAACCAGAGGAACGGTTGACATCAGGTAAATTCTCCCGAGAGGAGTAGGTGAGGACGCGTTCCCCGTCACACAAAGGTTGAGCTATGAACCCCCTAGCTCAAAAATCAATGAAGAGAAACTTCCTTGCTCAGTTGCTGTGAATCTGGCTACTCTGCTCTTCCTGATCGGTCAACCGACCGATCAGGTCCTCTTCTGATCAGTCACGAGACCGATCAGAGACATCTCTGCCCGGTCACGCGATCGGTCAGTAGCTGACGCCGAACTCTTCTACTTGACGCGCTGATTCGCGATCGGCTCCAGAACCTTCAGATAGCGTCGGAGAACCCCTCCTACAATCCTTCAGCTTCGGGCGATGAAAACCCTCGATCAAGTGGAAGCAATCGGTGGAATAGAACTCCGGCGAAACCCTCCCCTTTGCTCCTTCAGCTGCGAGAATCTGATTAGCAAATTAAACAAGAAAACTTACTTCGATGATCTGAAACTTGAGAAGATCTGAATCTGATGTGGTCATGCACTCGATCTGAGAAGAAAACTAGGAGAAAAATGATGAAGAACCGAAGAACTTGATGATCTCTACGCTACTTGCTATGTGATCTGCGACCTCGCCACGACGACCTGGGCGGAGGGAGTTTCTGATTTAAATTCCAATTTGAAAATACGGACAGCTGTGATTGTTCCGATCTCATCCAACAGTCGGATCTCTTCAGATCTGAACCAAACCTCCCAGATCTGGATTTGTGGCTCTGATCTACTCCTCTTCGACTTGGATCAATCAGATCTGCGACAGATGGCTCAGATCTTCCCTTCTCTTGAATAGATGGTCTAAATCCTCTTGAGCTTGATCCAACGGTCAAATCGCTTCTGATTTGGATGAAACCTTCAGATCTTGATCTGGGGGCATGGTTAGCCCTATCCTGAACTCGGATTGACCAGAAGTGACGGATGGCTCAGATCTAGCCGTTTCTTGATCGGACGGCTCATATTAATCCGATGCTTGATCACCTTGATCTGGATCCAATTCTGACTCAAGTTTAACCCAAATTGATCTAGGTCCATGGTCATTTAAAGTTTACAAAATGATATTCAAAATTTTAGTGCCAAAACATCTTAAATATAGAAAGAATTGAATCTTAAGCTAAAATAGAGGTAATTCATGAAACCTAATGTAAATGAAAACTTAAGCATATAAAAGTGGATCAAAATATGGATTTGAGAGCCTAAATTTATCAACAAAATAGTAATTATCAGTGGGCCCTATGATCGAGTAGGATTACTAAAATGCATGGTCATACTCAAATGAGTTAATATGAGATATTGAACTCATTTGTTTGAGTCTACTCAGGGATCAAGAAACACAAAGATTGATCGAGGATGACATGGTCTATGCCTCATTAGTTATATATCAAGGATGAAAGGACAATGCCATATATTGTCAAGTCACGGAGGTTAAGTCGGATGTCGATTTTCTCGTCACTTGGGTAGAAATGATGCATTGCTAGATGTCGCTCATTGCTTATGTGTCTAAAGTGGATTATACATATTGTCAACGTTACGAGAACCAATTGGGTCACACACTAAGGGCACGATTCTTTGGAGATTAATTGATCTTAGTTTGACTAAGATTTGATCCAAGTTGAATTAATTGAGTTAGACTCAAGTGAATCCAATTGGATTATGGGATTGAGATCTAATTTGAGTTTGACTCATTTAGAATAGACTCAACCACATTTTAATGAGATATTAATTTATTAAAATGTTTAATAAATTAATAATTGAGGAAGATGAATAGTTTCTCTTCATTGGATGAAGAGAAGTTGAAGAGTCACATGAGAAAATGTGCATTATGTGGGTTTTTATTAGCATTAATGGAGTGAAGCTAAAGGGATGAGTATAAAAGAGTTTTCTTGTCATTTGGAAGAAAAACTTGTCATTCTTCCTTCCCTTCCTTCTCTTGGCCAAAATCCCTCTTCTCCCTCTCCTTCTTGCTTTGTGAATCTCCTCTTGTGGCTATCACCACAAAAGTGATTCTTCTCCGAAGCTTGAGAGATCATGTTCGTGTGGATACACATAGAGGCGCGGACACTTGAACGTGCAAGAGATTCGACATACCTCGGACAAGCGGGATAAGCAAAGGGCACGCACCAAAGGTATACCTATACGATAGGAATTTGTAAATTAACTTTGTATGAGTTTCTTTCACATGGATCGCTCGTGGGATCTCTTGTTTCCGCTACGATTTTTGAATATTTTTGCCTAGAGATCCCTACAGGCGCATTTGAAAAAAGAAGAATTGAAGCTGATACAAAAGCGACACAGACTCTCCAATGTGGACTTACAAAGGAGGAGTTGAACCGCGTCGGTCCTTTCAGCAGCGACAAAGAATTATGGAACAAACTGATAGAACTCCACGAAAGGACATCCGACACCATGGTAAGCCGTCGAGATTTATTATTAAATAAATTGTATAATTTAAAATGTAGGATGGAGAAACTGTTTCCCAACTACACACCCGAATATAAGAAATCATGAACGAGCTCAACATCATCAGGCACATAATTGAAAATAGGGATCTGATTAGGTATACCTTGAACTCATTCCCTAGAAACTCACTATCGGCATTAATGATCAGACTCTCCAATGTGGACTTACAAAGGAGGAGTTGAACCGCGTCGGTCCTTTCAGTAGCGGCAAAGAATTATGGAATAAGCTGATAGAACTCCACGAAAGGACATTCGACACCATGGTAAGCCGTCGAGATTTATTATTAAATAAATTGTATAATTTAAAAAAAAAGAACGGAGAAACTGTTTCCCAACTACACACCCAAATATAAGAAATCATGAACGGGCTTCACATCATTAGGCACATAATTGAAAACAGGGATCTGATCAGGTATACCTTGAACTCATTCCCTAGAAACTCACTGTCGGCATTAATGGTTGATGCTTACAAAGTTTCTAAGAATTTATCTAAAATTAAATTAGATGAAATGTTTTTAGAATTTGAATTACATGAGCAAATTAATGGTGCACTTGCAGAGAAATGCATATCTTTAATTGCAAGAAAAATCAAGAAGAAGGCACCAGAACCAGATCTGGATTCTGACTCGAAATCCGAAGAAGAAGAACTGGTGGAGCTTGTGAACGTCGTCCGAAAGTTGTTCAAAGCTCGGAAAGCCTAAAAGAAGAAGATGAGACAGTCAAAGGACGATCCGGCTGGACCTAAGTATAAGGTGGATCTCATCTGTTATGGGTGTGGAAAGAAGGGGCACTTCAAATCTGAATGCCCGAATGCAAAAGAGACGAAAAAAGCAACGGAGGAAGAAGGTGTTGCATGTAACTTGGGATGAGTCATCTTCGGAATCGGATGAACCAACGCACTCCAACCTCCTCGTGTTAATGGCCCAAGACGAGATCGACATCGACTCCAAATCAGAAGAAGAAACGGAGCACGAAATCGTCTCACTGTCGGAAACTGGCCGAATAGATATCAGATTTAACTATGACAAATCTAAAAAGTCTCGCCAAACCTTGGCTCTGATACCAAAATAAATTGTCATGCCCCGAGACCGGATGAGCCGCTGAGCCAATATAAAATCGAACAACATCTCCCCTGTCCGGTGGACAATTTACACATACATATACACATACATCACATGCAATATAATATTGGCCTCAGGCCTCAAAACATGAAATAAGGAAAGAAAATAAATGCAATCTCATCACATAATTCAACCTTACTCACCTGAGTCGCCCCGGGCAGGTGTGTAGCAAAATAATACAAAATAAGTCCAACGGTGGACTCAAAATACAATACCGCACGAATGAAACACGATACAAGTCAACGATATAAAACTAAATACAATGCATAGAGTATGTTATAAAAGGAAAACAAAATCCGCGGAAGTACCCATCAGTGGAGTTGTAGGGACCCGGGACCGACAACTGGGCTCTTCCGGCGACCAATCAACCTGAAAACAGAAACATGGTGAAACAGTGGTGAGTCCAAATAACTTAGCGGATACCTAAACAGATATGCATAGTAAGATAAAATAAAAATATGATTCATGCTGATATAGTCTCGAGAATAGAGGATAAGGGATACCTGAAGACTAAGGACGAATGCATACCAGAGTTTGTCTATCCTGCAGGTAGGTATAATCAATCCCCTATATAACCTCAAGAATGATACACGATCTAAATGTGTATGTTACCTGTAAGTGCATGCCAAAATTATACAACACTCAAACACAACAAGCACCAACAAAGGTGCAATGCATCCTATACATTTGATGCAATGATCTATTCTGTACGCACCTCAGCCACCACCAGACTGGCGGTCAAGTGAACAGGAAATAGACAAGCCAACCACACATCTAATGCATCATCCTGATGCTTCTTGTAAGCATCCTTTTCAACACGGGTGGCAGTAGCAACGGGTGTTTCTGGAAGGGGTTGCTCTAGGACGTACAGTTTTCTTTCTTGTTTAAGGACTATCCTCAAATTTCTATACCAGTCGAGGAAATTTGCTCCGTTGAGCTTGTCCTTCTCAAGGACAAATCGCAGAGAGAGAGTATTCGACGTATTAGACGACATGGTGATCTACAACAATACAACATGTAGAGATAAGTATCATATCTAGATCATTTAATTATGCCTTTAATTAAATGATGCTCCCACTAAATCGTAGAGCTTTTGTAGGGGCTAGTCATGGATGTAGACAAACTTATTTTGTCCACACTACTAGCTCCAAACCAAATAGCGACTATATTTATGTGGGACAAGATCCAAATTGTACTTCATCTTGAGTTAGCTTTGGCTAATCGCCCAAGACTTGGTACAATTCGGTAGGTAACATGTTACTAATTACATCGTATGCAACTCTTGTAAAGGGTCAAGATCCACGTTATTACACATCATCTTGAGTTAGCTTTGGCTAATCGCCCAAGACTTAGTATAATTTGTTCTCTTACCCAATTTTCTCAACTTTTGGGACATGCCTCTAAGTTTCTCAATCCAATTGAGGTGACTTAGTTAAGTCTCACCCAAGGTTCGATAGCGGGACATCACAATTGTCTTCTTGCACTCTACCAAGATAAAATGCGTTGCTTCACTTTGGCAGAACCCAACAACAAATGATCGAGGTAGTTTATGAGTACCAAACTTTGGTAGGCATATGGAGTTGACTTAATTAAGATAAACATTTTATCTAATCATGCATCACATACACACACATGGCAAATATCAACATATAAGCAAGGAAAAATGTGACATGGTTATGGCCCGTATACTATGATCTTCTCAAGCCAATGAGAAGATCGGTGGTCAACCTAGGGATAACTTCTTCTCCAAGAGCATCCTACGGTCATCATGTGTGGTTGGCATCCTTCTTGTAACTTCATTCTTCAATGGGCACTCCATTTCTCTTTTGTACATTATAATATAGGAGAACTCGAGTTACATTCGAGTCTAAATCTAATTTTACAATTAGGAAGAATAGATACAAGGCACGACACGCAGACCGTATTATGAATTACAACATGCACACCACACATACATCCAATCACATTGGGGTTAAGGTCATAACCATTCACCATGTCATCATACACAATAGATTTAGGACATTTATTTTATTATGAGTGCAAAAACAGAATTGGCCGCTTGAGTAGAAACTCACGGTGGTCCCGCTTAGAGACCCTCTTAGCTACGGTATGATCACTCGGACTCCCTTTTCCCGAGACATTCTCGGGGCTTTCTCACTCGGGACGACCCGAGCGTCTGTCTTCCCGAGTGGTCTCGGGAAGTTGTCTGCTCGGTATGACCTCAGAGGTCATCTTCCCGAGTGGGAGGTCGGGAGCCCGACTACTATATCATACAGTGTATGCAACTCATAAAAAAAACTTGTCCTACTTCTATATCACATATAAAAGCATAAAACTTTGTACGATCTTTCGTAAGTGGCTCTGATACCACTGTTGGGTTCTCCCGGCACAAAATAATAAAAATGCAGTGGAAACAAGAACCCACGAGTGATCCATGCGAAAGAAACCTCGTACAAAGCTATCTATCTAATAGATTTATCTACTGTTTATACCTTTGAAGCGTGCCCTTCGGTTATCTCGAGCGTCTGTCTTCCCGAGTGGTCTCGGGAAGTTGTCTGCTCGGTATGACCTCAGAGGTCATCTTCCCGAGTGGGAGGTCGGGAGCCCGACTACTATATCATACAGTGTATGTAACTCATAAAAAAAACTTGTCCTACTTCTATATCACATATAAAAGCATAAAACTTTGTACGATCTTTCGCAAGTGGCTCTGATATCATTGTTGGGTTCTCCCGGCACAAAATAATAAAAACGCAGCGGAAACAAGAACTCACGAGTGATCCATGCGAAAGAAAACTCGTACAAAGCTATCTATCTAATAGATTTATCTACTGTTTATACCATTGAAGCGTGCCCTTCGGTTATCCCGCTCGTCCAAGATGCGCCAGATCTCTTGCACGTTTAAACGTCCGTGCCTCTATTCGTATCCACACGGATACAATCTCTCAACTTCGGGAGAACTACCTTAATTGTGCTAGCAACTTGAGGTAGCTCGAAAACACCAAGAACCTTACAGTAAGGTTTCGGCCAAGAGTGGAGGAGAGGAATAAGAGAGGAAGGGAAGGGAAAAAGCTAAGACAAGAAGAAGACCTCATCCAAAGTCACAATGCCCTCTTTTATAATCATCCCATGAATATAAAGTGGTTTGTGTCTCTTTGGCTTCCCAATAAAGAGCACATCCTTTTATGTGACTCTTTATCATTTCCCATGCAAGAAAAGAATCTTTTCATCCAATGAAGAGAGACTTTTCTCTTTCCTTCATGCAACTCCTGTTGGATCGAGGAGCCCGATAGAGGGGGGGTGAATATCGAAAAACTTTCGGATATGAATAAGAGTAGGTACGCAGCGAAAATTAAAGAAAAGACACAGAGACGCAATCGATTTACTTGGTTCGGAGCCTGTGTCGACTCCAACTCCAAGGCCCACGGTCGTTGACCGTTTACTTTGGGCAATTCTATATTTGGCGCAAATAAGTTACACAATTTGATTTACAAAATTAAATGTAATAAAATATTAATTAAAAATTATGCTCTTCTTTTTTACCGACGTCCGGAGTAGGTCAACTCTTTCGGGGCAGCAGGACGTCGTCAGCTCGAGGTGAAGCGTTTCCGGAGCAAGGCGTGAGCGTAGAAGAGCGTGGAAGCTTTGGAGCGATGTTGATGTTGAAGGCTTGGGCGTTGGGTGCTATTTATAGCACCCAGGGGCGCCCTGGATGTCGGGGGCGCCCTGCCACGTGTCGAGCGATCCGCAGATCGCTCGGTCAACTTCTATCCCGCTCGAACAGGGATAAAGTTTGACCGTGAGGGCGCCTTGGTCGTAGAGGGCGCCTTCGCTGACTTCTTCCGCGCAGAGATCTCGCTGTGGATGAAGCTGAGGCTTCGCAGTGTTGAGCTGGAGGCGCCTTGACTGCTGAAGGCGCCTTCGCTGACGAGGGCGCCTTCGCTGCTGAAGGCGCCTTGCCCATTAAGCAGCCTAAGCTGTCTTTTGCTTCGCTTGGTTTTGGTTCACCTTGAGGGCGCCCTGGACACTCAGGGCGCCTTACTCAGCTGCTGCCTCACTCCTTTGAGGCTCTCTGAGTTGCAGACACACATTCCTTCGGTCCTGCATTCAGGGTTAGTCCAAAACACAATAAAACAATTAATTATTATTTTATACAGCCTTAGCTGTCTTGGTTCTGACTTTGGTCTCCAAAATGGAGCCCTAGGTCGAACCAACGCCTACTGTTCCCTCGACGGGGAACGCGTCCTCACCTACTCCTCTCGGGAGAATTTACCTGATGCCAACCATTCCTTTGGTTGGACTTTTGTCTGACGGTCCTTTGTCAGGTCTTGTAAACTGGCAGTCCTTCGCCAGTTGCCTAGCAATCCTTCGCTAGGGCTTTTGGTGCTGGCAGTCCTTCGCCAGTGCCTAGCAGTCCTTCGCTAGGGCTTTTCCTGCACACTTAATGAGCATATTAGATAACAAATAACACTTAACTTTGAATCCTTTGCCAATATCAAAACAAGGTTCGATATGGTGCTTCCTGCACCAACAATCTCCCCCTTTTTGATTTATGGCAACACAATTCAAAGTTAAGTAAAAAACTTTATAATAGTTGAGAACATAATGTAACAATGAAGTATAGCAATTTTACACAATTCAATGTTAAGTAAAAACTTTATAACATTTAATAACACAAGGTAAGATTTGAAAAGAAAAAAATCCTTTATTTCTCATACTCCCCCTAAAACCCTGAGTACTTGTGTTATAAAATACTTAACTTTGACCTTTCCTCCCCCTTTGACATATATCAAAAATAAACATGGGTGAACAAGGTATCTAATAGGGAGGTTTGAGTTTTACCAAAATAAATTTAAGTAAAGGAGTTCAAAAAGCATAGTTTTCAAAAGAAACTCTAAGTAATGGATTTCATAATTTTCAAAGTAATGGATGTTTTGAAAATACATGAAGTTCCCCCTTAATGTGACAACTCTTCTTCTTAAAAAAATTGGCAACAACTTGCAATATAGTTTTCAAGAAAAAAACTTAACAGTAACTTACTTAGCTAACATTTTGAAAACAAGTTTTTCTTAAAAATTTCAACTTTTGCACTCATAGAGAAATTTTGTACATTAAAAACCATTTTTACTCGGAAAAAGGTTTTTGCTGACACACAGATTTGTTTACTGAGAAAGTCTTACTTAGAAACATTTGCCAAAAATTTCAAGGGGTTTTTGCTCAGACAAACTTTGTTTACTAAGAATACTTTTTCATAGAAATATTTTCAAAAATAAATGCACTTAGTGCTTTAGAGATTTTGAAGGTACTTTGAATATGCTTAGACCAATTTTAAGGTACTTAAAAATACTTAGTGAAAACAAGACAAGATTTAAAATTTTCTCTCTCCTGGCCATATATCAATAAGGAACCTTTTTGAAAGAAGATTTAAAAAAAATGTGTATCAGAGCTTATGAGTTTTGAAAATATAAAAATACTTAGTATAATTTTGAAAGCACAGCAAAAAACTTTAAACTGCACCAACAAAACTCCACTTAAAAGAATATTTTATATTTGTAGGCAATTCTTTTAGAAACTTCATGCACTTAGAACACTATTTCCTTTACAAGTATCAAAACATTATACTTTGAAAAATAGAAGTACTTTTGAAGATTATGAGTATTTTTAAACATAATATTTTGAGAAAAATTTAATGCTATTTTGAAAACATAATACTTTGCTTGACTAGAATTTTTTTCAGTCTGACACAATCCTAGGAACCCTTGTTAACTACAAGGATATTTTCCTAAGTGTCCTAAAAATTTTCAAGATTTAAGCAAGTATTACTTCTAAAGGTATTTCAAAAATGATTTACTAAACCATATTTTTAAAGGCAAATTACTTGTATTTTCAAAAGAATTTTGAAAACTTAATGTATTAAAACATATTATTTTGAAATGTTCAATAATTCATTTAATTTAACCTCCCCCTAAATTTGATATAGTCCTCGGAAGCTTGTTGACCACAAGTATTCTTCCTCTAAGTCTTTAGGGTTTAGTTCAGATCAAAGGAATTTATCTAACAATTTCAAAACAAATAATTACCAAAAAAAATTCAGAAATTCTTCTTTTAACTCAAACTCCCCCTAAATTTGACACATCCTAGGAGTCCTTATAGATCATGAAGTGGACCTTCCTCTGTGTCTTTAGGGTTTATTAAAATCAAAAGAATAACTTTGGATAACTTTCAAGGAGATACGTTTTTGAAAATAGTTTTCGAAAAAAAATATTTTGAAATGATAATTTTCAAATAGATAGTAGTATTCGAAGGTTTTTGAATTACTTTCTGAAAACCTTATCGACATGATAATAAGATTTAGAGCATAAGGTTTTTGAGAAGTAATTTAAATTTTTGAAAAGTAAAAAAAAAAAACAACTCCCCCTGTATCTGACACAGTCTGTGTTTTATCTAAGTTCCTTAAGGGACTTCAGTGTTGACCAGGTTTGACTATGAGGACTAGGGTTGACTATTTTGATCAAGTTAATGACTAAATCAGACCAAGCCCTAGATTCTCTTTAAAGTAAGTCTATTGTGATATTTAACATGAAATTCAATATTTTGAAAAAAAAACTGTTAGAGTTGAAAAAGTAGGGTACAGTAAACAGAAAAAAATGGAGATAATTTTGAATACCTTTTGAAATCATTTTTTTTATTTGAAAGGATAGTGATTCATGCTTTTAGGTCCTAGATGTCTCACCCAGTTCTACGTGGTCAAACATGTTAACCTTATGGGTTGTGTGAGACAAATATTTTAATAAATGATTGACAATAATTAAATTGAATTTTGAGTATAATTAATTGAGAATAATTAATAGTAATTAAGTTGAATTTTGATTTAATTGAATTATTTTGAATTTGATTGAATTAAATTGATTTAATTGAGATTTAATTGAATTTAATTGATTTAATTAAGATTTAATTAAATTTAATTGGTTTAATTAAGATTTAATTAAATTGATTTAGTTGGTTGGGTTGGACTCAACTTTTAGGTCCTAAGCATCTCACCCATTTCTAAGTGACAAAACAGGATATCCTTAACTGTTTTGTGAGATGCATATTTTAATAGAAGGATTTATTTTGAAAAGGCCATGATTAATTTTGAAAAGGTTAAATTAATTTTTAAACTGAATTTAATTGATTTAATTAAGATTTAATTGAATTTAATTGGTTTAATTAAGATTTAATTGAATTTAATTGGTTTAATTAAGATTTAATTGAATTTAATTGGTTTAATTAAGATTTAATTAAATTGATTTAGTTGGTTGGGTTGGACTCAACTTTTAGGTCCTAAGCATCTCACCCATTTCTAAGTGACAAAACAGGATATCCTTAACTGTTTTGTGAGATGCATAGTTTAATAGAAGGATTTATTTTGAAAAGGCCATGATTAATTTTGAAAAGGTTAAATTAATTTTTAAACTCAATTTATTTTGAAAAGAGATATTTGAGTCTAAAATTAACTAAAAATTTGTGTTAGATTCGAATTTAACAAAAAGTAAATTGAATTTGAATTTCAAAAATTGGCTTCCAGGTCTTGGCGAGGCACTAGGTCTTCTTTGGCCGTAGCCTTATGAGATCATCCACCCTTTCCTAGACAAAGCCTTTTAGTGAAATTTCATCTTCAAAATTACTTTTTGGTAAATTCTGGTCTAACTAGTTTGGGTCTTGGATCGGTAGCTTCGGCTAGTTTCACCAGTCTAAAGAGACCAAGTAGACTTGATCTTATTAGAATTGGTTTCCCTAACATACTATCATCTCACCGCCACCCAATACTATGTTGTCAAATTTCAGTTAAGTTGGTTCAGTCCTTAAACTAACCAGTCCTAATTCTAAGCAACATAAAATAAAATAAAATGCAACACACAATTAAAGCAAACAAAAACTGATCTAAGTACATCATAATCGAAATAGAACTTTGGTTTTTTAAAATTAGCATGGTTATGAATTAAGTTTTCTAATGTACTAACCTTAACTAATTTATACAAATTAATCATGTTATTTGAGATAGATATTGAATTTTCAAATATTGAAAACTTACCTTCCCCGATCGTTTTTCCAGTGCTCTTGTAATGATCACGAGCTAATTGGACCGGTTTGGGTTGATCTCCTTCTTTGTCGTCAAATTCTGAGTCTGAGTTGGACTCGGGTACAGGTTGAATCTTCTTCTTTGGTGGTTCTCTTGGAGCTTTCCCTGCACTAGAAATTATACCTTTCTCGACCATTATAATATCTGTTTGATTATTTAATTCAAATTTTGAAAAGAATTTAAAATTAGTTACCGTCTCAGTCAATTCGTCGTCTGATTCTGGTTCGACTTTGGATTCGGGTTCAGACTCTGACTCGGCTGTTTGTGCTTGAACCGAAAGGGCAAGATAACTTACCTGATCTTCTTCTTCAACTGAGATCTCTTGATGAAGATCACTTAGTTTTTCCCAGATTTCTCTGGCACATCTGATTGGACCTACAAGTTCGAGTTGCTCCTTGGTTAGGCCACATTGTATGATTGCAGTTGTCCTTGCATCGGTCTCAATTTGATTGAGGGTGTGTTCATCCAGTTTATCCCACTCGATTGATGACTCATCTTCTACGGGAAAAGAGAATCCCGTTTGGATGATTCGCCATAAGTCCATGTGGGCCTTCAGAAGAGACTCCATTTCACATCTCCAAAACTTGAAGTTGTCGCCAGAGAATAGTGGTGGACGTGCACTGTTCCACTCTTGGTTGGCCATTCAATATAAACCTTGCACACAAACAAAATAAAAAAAATTGTACCAAGACTTGGTCTTGGATTAGTAGTGCGGGAGAAGGGAAGAAATAGCTCAAAATAAATGTTGCATGAATTTCGAGGCAGAATTAACTAAAATAATAATTTATGACAAATTTTTGAAAATATTAATTTTGTCAATTCTGATTAGTGATGAAAAATTAAAAATTTAAAAAAAAATTGCTCGAAATGAGCTAGCACGAATTTCGAGGAAAATATTAAAATAATGATAAAAAAATTTTGTGACAAATTTTCAAAAATTGTTTGTTTTATCAATTCAGACTTATGGTGAAAATATGAAAATTCAAAATTGAAAAAGGCGGAAAATAAAAGGCGGAAAAATATCGAGTTGTGTTGATTAACTAGAAAGAAAAGAAATGAGATTAAAAATTTTGTAAATCTGAAAAAAAACTTTCAAACTGGTGGTTGCACCAAGTTTGAACTACCCCGCTCTGATACCACTTGTTGGATCGAGGAGCCCGATAGAGGGGGGGTGAATATCGGAAAACTTTCGGATATGAATAAGAGTAGGTACGCAGCGGAAATTAAAGAAAAGACACAGAGACGCAATCGATTTACTTGGTTCGGAGCCTGTGTCGACTCCTACTCCAAGGCCCACGGTCGTTGACCGTTTACTTTGGGCAATTCTATATTTGGCGCAAATAAGTTACACAATTTGATTTACAAAATTAAATGTAATAAAATATTAATTAAAAATTATGCTTTTCTTTTTTACCGACGTCCGGAGTAGGTCGACTCTTTCGGGGCAGCAGGACGTCGTCAGCTCGAGGTGAAGCGTTTCCGGAGCAAGGCGTGAGCGTAGAAGAGCGTGGAAGCTTTGGAGCGATGTTGATGTTGAAGGCTTGGGCGTTGGGTGCTATTTATAGCACCCAGGGGCGCCCTGCCACGTGTCGAGCGATCCGCAGATCGCTCGGTCAACTTCTATCCCGCTCGAACAGGGATAAAGTTTGACCGTGAGGGCGCCTTGGTCGTAGAGGACGCCTTCGCTGACTTCTTCCGCGCAGAGATCTCGCTGTGGATGAAGCTGAGGCTTCGCAGTGTTGAGCTGGAGGCGCCTTGACTGCTGAAGGCGCCTTCGCTGACGAGGGCGCCTTCACTGCTGAAGGCGCCTTGCCCATTAAGCAGCCTAAGCTGTCTTTTGCTTCGCTTGGTTTTGGTTCACCTTGAGGGCGCCCTGGACACTCAGGGTGCCTTACTCAGCTGCTGCCTCACTCCTTTGAGGCTCTCTGAGTTGCAGACACACATTCCTTCGGTCCTACATTCAGGGTTAGTCCAAAACACAATAAAACAATTAATTATTATTTTATACAGCCTTAGCTGTCTTGGTTCTGACTTTGGTCTCCAAAATGGAGCCCTAGGTCGAACCGACACCTACTGTTCCCTCGACGGGGAACGCGTCCTCACCTACTCCTCTCGGGAGAATTTACCTGATGCCAACCGTTCCTTTGGTTGGACTTTTGCCTGACGGTCCTTTGTCAGGTCTTGTAAACTGGCAGTCCTTCGCTAGTTGCCTAGCAGTCCTTCGCTAGGGCTTTTGGTGCTGGCAGTCCTTCGCCAGTGCCTAGCAGTCATTCGCCAGTGCCTAGCAGTCCTTCGCTAGGGCTTTTCCTGCACACTTAATGAGCATATTAGATAACAAATAACACTTAACTTTGAATCCTTTCCCAATATCAAAACAAGGTTCGATATGGTGCTTCCTGCACCAACAACTCCGACCGGGCCTCTCGGGCTTCCGACTCGGTCTCCCGAGTGGTGAGCTCCCGACCCAGTCTGCCGAGCTCCGACTCGGCCCGCCGAGCTCCGACTCGGCCCGCCGAGCTCCGACTCGGCCCGCCGAGCTCCGACTCGGCCCGCCGAGCTCCGACTCGGCCCGCCGAGCTCCGACTCGGCCCGCCGAGCTCCGACTCGGCCCGCCGAGCTCCGACTCGGCCCGCCGAGCTCCGACTCGGCCCGCCGAGCTCCGACTCGGCCCGCCAAGCTCCGACTCGGTCTCTCTCGAGTTCCCAACTCGAGTCCCCCGAACTGACCTCCCGAGTTCCCAACTCGGGCTCAGGTCTCCCGAGTTCCCAACTCGGGCTCAGATCTACCGATCAACTTTTTCGAAGCATTGTGTCTTTTGTGTGTGACCCAATAGGTTCTCGTGACATTGGCAATGCGCTTAAACACTTTAGACACATAAACAATGAGCAGCATCTAGCAATGCATCATTGCTACCCAAGTAACAAGAAAAGTCGAGATCCGATTAAACCTCCGTGACTATCATAATGTATGACCTCGTCCTTCTATCCTTGATATCTAGATTGACCAATGGGGCATAGACCGTGTCATCCTCAATCAATCTTGTGTTTCTTGATCCCCGATTAGACTCACTCAAACAAATGAGCTCAATATCTCATATTGACTCATTTGAGTATGACCATGCATTTCAGTAGTCCTACTCGATCAAGGGGCCCACGGATATCACTCCCGTCATATGGGAGGGATAGATCCCATCTACATCCCTCACATCCCTCCGCATAATTCATTAAATACCCAGTGATCGCCTTTATAGTCCACCCTATTACGGGTGACGTTTGACGATACTAAAGTACATAACTCCTTATGTAGGGAACCGTAGTAACTTCAGGTCTAAGGACTATTCATACCAATAGTCACATGAGAAAGTCTATGACACTCATATGGCAATCTATGAAACTTTCTCATGGCGGGTCATTCAGTACACATTCTCCAATGTATACCCATGTGTCAACTTGATATCACATATCCATGACTTGTGAGCTCAAGTCATCAGTTGACCTACATGCTAGTCTCCGTGCATTAATATTGTCCCTGAAGATTAATGCTCGACTAGGAATAATTTAGTGTAGTGTTCTCTACATTATCTCACTATCGATTCAACCAATCGATATAATGTAGATAAGAACCTACTAAACAAGGAAATTATTATACTTAGTCATTCGGCACATAATACAAAGTAAGTATAATAACCAAACATGTCTTTATTAATAATAGAATATGATACAAAATGTCCCTAGTCAATCATCACATAATTGGCTCTAGGGCTCCTACTAACAAGTATGTAGCCCAGCACCTATGGCTATGCAAATATGATGCCCAGCACCTGTGGCAATGCAAGAATGTAGTCCAACACCTATGGCTATGCAAATATGATGTCCAACACCTGTGACAATGCAAGTATGTAGCCCAGTACCTATGGTTATGGAAATATGATGCTCAACACCTGTGGCAATGCAAGTATGTAGCCCAGTACCTGTGGCTATGCAAATATGATGTCCAGCATATGTGGCTATGCAAATATGATGTCCAACACTTGTGGCTATGCAATCTCAAACATGACTGGGGACGGGCTCAAACCTCATGGGAGCGGGTGGTCACTATCATGATAATAGCACAACACTAATAGCTCTATCAATATAGGAAACCTGACTATGCAACGGGCTCAGATCTTAGGAGAGCCAATGATCGCCATATGCAATTGTAGAAAGCCTACAACTCAGTATACAACCTAGAGGATAATGTATGCTAACTACACCCTCCTCACTAACCAGATCCTCAACCATGCACTGGTAGGAAAGGTATAGGTCTAACACATGTATCCAGAGCTAACAATTTTCTCCTAGGTATCTACACAAGATATATCTAGGAACCAATCCAACTGCAGTTACAAAGTGACCTACTACTGTATTTGTGCACGTAAACACGCAAGGCAGATAACAAGACTATATGGAACTAAATAAGAGTCATCTAAAAAGAGTACGCAATAGATATCGGATTATGATATACAATGGTAGGTATAACATATAAACCTACTGCTATCTATAACAAACTATGCATAATAGTTAGACAATATCTAAAAAGATAAGTCAGGGGTACCCGCCTCATGGAGAATCCCATACACTAAGAATCCCCCATCCAATATCCGCAACGAATCAGCGTCCTGTATCAAAGAACATAAGTTTAGCTATTTACCAATGTACTAATTAGCTAAACCAACTACCAACCATAGTAGGATCAACCCTAATTATCTCATTCATTTAATTACAACTAATTAAATGATTAGCTCACACTAGTTTGAGATTAGGCTAATGTTTAGGTTTAGTCTAAGTATTAGCCCAAGTGGTCACCTCAACTAAACCTAATCTATAGTGAACTACATGCTAAGTCAATCCACCCAAGTTCACGACACTTAAGAAAAGATGGGTAACAACTAATCAATCCAGACCTAATCCATTTCCATTCACCCACTAATCACACACCTCTCTAAACTAACCCAACACCCAAAAGTTGCTCACATCACACCTCACAGCAAGGTGGGTAAAGCAAAACAACATTCATTTGGAGCCTACAACAAACTATAACATCAAGAACCCTTCAAAGACAAATCCAATTCAAAGACTAACTAGCTTCCTTAGAAACCCTCGGCAGATCAATAACACTCCAAATCCAAGAGCAATTTATCCATTCTACACCATGCCAAAACATAATAAACATCATTATATATCTGTAGCAGAAACATTCCAAATCCAAACACAACAGTGATTCCACTAACTACTCCATGTCAACATCTCTAAATCATCCAAAACCAATATCGAAATAAACCAATTCCTTTTCAACCCCAAAGCCAAAGTAGACCAAATTGATAGAGGCTCACAACTAGAATTTCCTAGTAGCACTTTCCACTCTAATAAGAAGGAACTCAAAATCCTTAATCGAAAACCAAAACCAACTCATAGTAAAGGATACCCAACTCAATAATCCTACTTTAAATCAACTCATCAAACACAAGTATAATGCTAAACTAGATTAAGTTCTACACAAGAGAAGCTCACGATGGATCCAAAAACCCACAGAAATCCAGCTCAATTCCGAAGCTACACAACACAGAGAGTAGATCTCACGCAAGCTCAACATCAAATTTCAACTCAGAAATAGAATCAGAACAGAACAAAACTACAATTCAATTCCGTTATCCAAATAGATTCTAATCATGGATCTAAAATCACGATCGAAACCAAGCAACCCTACTTACCTCAAATCATATGAACTCGAATCAGAAACCACAACACGATTCCATTCCAGAATGAACACCACTCAATTCGATTCTTACCTCAATGGTTGCCGGCGCAGCTCCCTGATCAGTCGCGACGTTCACAATAATCCCCACGAAGAAAGCCCTCCATCAACCTTGGACACTCAGCCATACCTCCTTCTAAACTCACCAAATCCCTCTTGTGCCGCACTATCCACCTCGACCCGATCTTGCCAGCAGATGGGATCCGGATCCAACCGGCTAAGCCTCTCGTGGGGTAAGAAGAGGAAGAGGTGAGACGATGGCTTTGGTTGAACGGAGAAGAAGATGGAAGGTGATTTCACGAGATTTGCTTCGCGTTCGATCGGCCGAATAGAGAAGAGGGGGCCAAACCTTAAGAGATAGAACTTTTGCACTTACGCCCTTAAGTTTCGATCAATTTCAAATCCGCCCCCTTTTATCATTTTAGTCCTTCAAGTTTTGGTTTCTTCTCAAACCATCTCCCAAAACTTTAGGATTTAAGCAAATGGGCCCTCCAACTAGGGTTCTACTTCCTCTAATAATACTTGGGACCCCTAAACAGATCACAAGAATTTCTATAAAATTTCTCGAAATTTTCTAGTCCATATTTAATTTGGTCGAATCCAACAGATAGTATGTTAGGAAAGCCCTCTGGGAGTCAAGTAGGAGAAGGCGTCTCCTATTCTGTATTCTTAGTCCGGTGAAACTAGACAAAGTTACCTCGCCACAACCTCGACTAGTTAGACCATGATTTCAAAATAAGAAATTTAAAAATATTATTTCTTTATGCGACTTTGTCTAGTAAAGGGTTGTTGAACCAATAAGGCTAAGGGCAAAGAAAACTTCTGTGCCTCGCCAAGACCTGGAAGCCAAATATTGAAATATAGTTTTAAATTACTAATTCTTAAATCTGAATCTAACTCAAGTTTCAATCATATCTTAGATTCAACCTAACTTCAAGATAAAATTAAAATCATCTCACAAAACAAATAAAGATCCTTGCCTTGTCACATAGAAATGAGTGAGATGCTTAGGACTTAAAATAAATCAAACCCAACGAATAGAAGCAGCTAAACCAACTTGTCACTAAGTTGGTTAGCTCAAACTAAAATGAATTAAGATTTGTCTATGCTTGCCAAATTTTCTATCTAACTTATTTTTTAAAATTTTTTAAAACTTAATTCTTTTTTTTTAAATTTCTTTTTCCCTTAATTCTGTTTCTAAAAATATATTTTTACTTAACTCTTTTTTTAAAAAAAATCTATTTGACTCTTCTTCTAAAAATTTCTTTTTCAAAATTTTTGTTTAACTTAAGTTTTTTGTCTAATTTTTTTTTACTTAATTCTTTTTCTAAAAATGTCTTTTTCACTTAATTCTATTTCTAAAAAATTTCTTTTTCACTTAACTCCTTTTTTTTTAAAAAAAATCTGTTTAACTCTTCTTCCAAAAATTTCTTTTTCAAAATTTCTATTTAACTTAATTTTTTTGTCTAAATTTTTTTACTTAATTCTTTTTCTAAAAATTTCTTTTTCACTTTATTCTGTTTCTAAATTTTTTTTACTTAACTCCTTTTTTTTAAAAAAAATCTGTTTAACTCTTCTTCCAAAACTTTCTTTTTCAAAATTTTTGTTTAACTTAATTTTTTTTCTCTCTCTATCTTAACCGGTTAAAATTACTTTTAACTCAAACGTTGACAAAACTCTCACTAAGCTCTAAAACCCAACTTAGGTGCTTGAATCCTTCTCGGGCACCTGATCCTGAATCGAGAATTCTGGCGTGTGACTTTGCGCGCCTTCTCGAAATGTGCCCCTGTTTTTTGAAAGAGCAATGATAGGGAGAGTGAAAATTAGAGAGTGAAAAGCATAGTGAATGATGTGGCATGACGTGACTTGACGTGACACTTTACATGCACACGTCTAATTATCGCTTGGACACCATCGGCGGCCTTCAGCCGCTGCCCCGAATCAAACTATACCCTGGGGGCACGGTGAACCCGTCGGAGAACGCTGCATGCAAGGTGCCACGTCATTCGCTATGCTTTTCACTCTCCCATTTTCACTCTCCCTATCATTTTTCTTTTTGAAAACCAGGGGCGGAATCACTGACCAGGGTGCCCTAGTCAACTCAAGCGGCTAGTATTTAGGCGCCCTAATGTTGGGATCTCCTGGCGACATAAACAAAAACCCGCAGCGGAAACAAGATCCCTCGAGTGATCCATGCGAACGTACAAAGCCGATCTACAACTACTTATCTTATAGATATACCTTTGATACGTGTCATTTCGTTTATCTCGCTCGTCCAAGGTACGCCGGATCTCTTGCATGTTCAAGCGTCCGTCCCTCTATGCGTATCCACACGAACACAATCTCTCAACTTCGGAGAAGAACTACCTTAGTTGTGCTAGGAATTTGAGGTAGTTCGCAGGGACACCAAGAACCCCAAAATAGGGTTTCGGCCAAAGAGGGAGAAGAGAGGAAGGGAAAAAGACTAAGCCACCATCCAAATGACAAGAAACTTTTTTATACTCATCCCATGAATATGAAGAGGTTTTGTCCCTTTAGCTTTCCTTCATTAAAGCCAATAAAGAGCACATCTTCTCATGTGACTCTTCAACTTCTCTCTATTCAATGAAGAGAGACTTTTCCTCTTACTTTATTATTAATTCATTAAACACTTTAATGAATTAATATCTCATCCAAATGTGGTTGAGTCTAACTCAAATTAGATCTCAATCTCATAATCTAATTGGATTCACTTAAGTCTAACTCAATCAATCCAATTTGGATCAAATCTTAGTCAAATTAAGATCAATCAATCTCCGAAGCATCGTGTCCTTAGTGTGTAGCCCAATAGGTTCTCGTAACGTTGGCAATGTGCCTAAACCGCTTTAGACACATAAGCAATAAATGACATCTAGCAAAGCATCATTGCTACTCAAGTAACAAGAAAAGTCGAGATCCGAAATAACCTCCGTAACTATGACAATGTATGGCCTTGTTCTTTTATCCTCGATATCTAGATTGACTAATGAGGCATAAACTGTGTCATCCTCGATCAATCTTTATGTTTCTTGATCCTCAAGTAGACTCACTCAAACAAATGAGCTCAATATCTCATATTGACTCATTTGAGCATGACCATACGTTTTAGCAGTCCTACTGGATTAAGGGGCCCACAGATATCACTCCCGTCATATGGGAGGGATAGATCCCATCTATATCACTCACATCCCTTCGCATAATTTATTATATACCTAGTGATCGCCTTTATAATCCACCCTGTTACGGGTGACGTTTGACGATATCAAAGTACATAACTTCTCATGTAAGGAACCTTTGTGACTTCAAGTCTAAGTACTATTCATACTAATAGTCACATGTGAAAGTTTATGACACTCATATAATAATCTATGAAACTTTCTCATGGCGGGTCAATTCAGTACACATTCTCTAATGTATGCCCATGTGTCAACTTGATATCACATATCCATGACTTGTGAGCTTAAGTCATCAATTGACCTATATGCTAGTCTCCATGAATTAATATTGTCCTTGAAAATTAATTTCTGACTAGGAATGATTTAGTGTAGTATTCTCTACATTATCTCACTATCGATTCAACCAATCGATATGATGTAGATAAGAACCAACTACCTAAGGACATTATTATACTTAGTTATTTGGCACAAGTATAAAGTAAGTATAATAACCAAACATGCCTTTATTAATGATAGAATATGATACAAAAAGTCCCTAGTCAATCATCACATAATTGACTCTAGGGCTCCTACTAACAATCTCCCACTAACACTAGTGTCAATCACTGTAATATTTAATACCCAGTGACCTAGTGTGACCATCATGCTTCTTTTGTGTCAAAGCCTTGGTCAAATGATTCACAATGTTAGCATCAGTGGGTACTTTGCATATCCTCACATCTTCTCTATCAATGATCTCTCGAATGAGATAGAAGCGTCATAGTATGTGTTTGGTCTGCTAATGAGAGCGAGGTTCCTTAGCCTGTGCAATAGCCCCATTGTTGTCACAATAGAGGTCTATCGGGTCTACTATGCTAGGAACTACACCTAGCTCTATAATGAACTTCCGGATCTAAACAACCTCTTTTGCTACATCAGGCACAGCAATATACTCGATCTCTGTTGTAGAATCTGCGACTGTGTCCTGCTTCGAACTCTTCTAGCTCACAGCACCATCATTCAAGCAAAATACATACCCTGACTGCGATATGAAATCATCCCTGTCTGTTTGGAAGCTTGCGCCACTGTAACCCTTTACAGCTAGCTCCTCATTGCCTCTAAATATCAAGAAATATTCTTTCGTCCTTCGTAAGTACTTAAGAATATTCTTGACAGTTGTCCAGTGACTTTCACCTGGATCTGACTGGTACCTGCTAGTCATGCTCAAAGCATACAAGACATTTGGATGAGTACAAAGCATGATGTACATGATAGACTCTATAGTGGATGCAAAGGAATCTGATTTATACGGTCTCTCTCCTCCTTAGAAGAGGGGCATTGAGCCTTCGAAAGACTCACACCATGTGACATCGGCAGAAATCCCTTCTTGGAATTCTGCATGGCAAAATAATTAAGCACCTTGTCAATATATGTACTCTAACTTAAGCCAAGCAATCTCTTAGACCTTTCTCTATAGATCTTGATGCCTAGGATATAGGTTGCTTCACCTAAGTCTTTCATTGAGAAACAATTTCCTAGCCACGTCTTCACAGACTGTAGTGAAGGGATATTATTCCCAATGAGGAGTATGTCATCTACATACAAGATCAGGAAGATAACTATGATCCCACTTATCGTCTTGTAGACACAGGGTTCATCTTCATTCTTGGTGAAGCCAAACGCTTTGATTGCATCATCGAATCGAAGATTCCAGCTTTGAGAAGCTTGCTTTAGCCCATAAATGGACCTTTACAACATACATACCTTTCCAGCATGCTCTGGATCTATAAAATCCTCAGGTTGTGTCATGTACACATCCTAGAGTAGGTTCCCATTTAGGAATGCATTATTGACATCCATCTGCCAGATCTTGTAATCATGGTAAGCTGCAATAGCAAGCATGATCCGAATAGACTTAAGCATCGCCACTGGTGAAAAGGTTTCATTATAGTCGATACCATAAATTTTCTTGAAACCTTTAGCAACCAATCGCCCATTATAGGTATGCATGAGACCATCCATGTCAGCCTTTCTTTTAAAGACTCACTTACACCCAATGAGTTTAATCCCCTCTGGTGGATCAACCAAAGTCCATACTTAGTTAGTGTACATGGATTCCATTTCGGACCTCATGGCCTTTAGCTATTTCTCAGAATCTAGGCTCATCACAACTTCTTGATAGGAAGTAGGCTCGTTCAACTCAATAAGCATAACGTCATCATGGTCAGATAAGAGAAATGAGTATCTCTCAGGCTAATGACGTATCCTATCAGATCTGCGAAGAGGTTGGTCTACTTGAACAGCTTGTTGTTCTACAACTTCTTATGCAACAATCTCATGATCCACAATACCTTATGGTGCCTATTCAATGTCCATTAAGGCTTCAGTACTATCTGCATCTTGAACTTCTTCAAGATGAATTTTACTCCCACTATTTCTTCTAGAAATAAACGCTTTTTCTAGAAAAACGTCATTTCTAGCGACAAACACTTTGCCTATTGTGGGATTGTAAAAGTAATATCCCTTCGTTTCCTTGGGATATCCTACAAAATAGCACTTATCAGATTTAGGTCCTAGTTTATCTGAGACTTGACGTCGAACGTAAGTCACACAACCCCAAATCCTCATAAAAGACATCGTGGGCCTCTTCCCAGTCCATATCGTATATGGTGTCTTTATGGCGGGCCATTGATGGAGCTTGGTTAAGTGTGAAAAGAGTCATCTCTAGAGTGAATCCCCAGAAGGAAGTAGGAAGATCTAGCTAACTCATCATCGATCGTACCATATCTAATAGAGTACGATTTCTTTGCTCGGATACACCATTCCATTGTGGTGTTCCAGGTGGAGTGAATTAGGATATGATCCCACACTCTGCTAAATGATCACGAAACTCTTGGCTAAGGTATTCACCACCTCGATCTGATCGAAGCATTTTATTACTTTTTCCAAGTTGGTTTTGTACTTCACTCTTGAATTCATTGAACTTTTCAAAGGATGCCAACTTGTGTTTCATGAGATACACAGCTGTATCTACTGACATCATCAGTGAAAGTGATGAAGTACTGATAGCCTCCTCTAGCTGCGACATTGAAGGGGCCACATACATAAGTATGTATGAGTCCTAACAAGTTTGTCGCTCTTTCGCCGTGTCCACTAAATGGAGTCCTGGTCATCTTGCCTAGAAGATAAGATTCACATGTCTCATATGATTTAAAATCAAATGAGTCCAGCAATCCATCCTTATGGAGCTGGGATATGCGACTCTCATTTATATGTCCAACACGATAATTCTAGAGATATGTTTGGTTCAAATCATTTGGTTTGAACCGTTTGGTATTTATGTTATAGATTGGGTTCTCTAGGTCTAGAACATAGAGTCTATTCACAAGTGGTGCACTACAATAGAACATGTCATTTAACATTATAGAACAATATTTATCCTTTATGATAAATGAAAAATCTTTCTTGTCCAAACAAGATACTGAAATTATGTTCTTAGTTAATGCAGGTACATAAAAACACTCCTCTAGTTCTAAGATAAGCCCAGTGGGCAAAGACAAGGAATATGTTCCTACAGCTATAGCAGCAACTCTTGCTTCATTGCCTACTTGTAGGTCCACTTCGCTCTTTATCAATGATCTAGCTCTTTGAAGGCCCTGCACATTAGTACAAATATGAGATGCTCAACCGGTATCTAATACCCAAGAAGAAGAAATAGATAGATTGACTTCTATAACAAAAATACTTGAGGCAGAAGTCTCACTTTTTTTCTTCTTTACTTCCTTCAGATAGAGTTTGCAGTTCCTCTTCCAATGTCCGGTCTCACCGCAGTGGAAGCAAGTCTCTTCCTTAGGCACCCCGCCTTTGAACTTGGGTGTAGTAGAGTTGGCCTTGCCTTTGGCTTGGGTCTTACCCTTGTCTTTAGGCTTCCATTTGCCTTTGCCCTTCTTTACCATCAGTACATTACTGGTTTTGGTTTTCTTGAGATTGAGTTCAGCAGTTCTCAACATGTTGAGTATCTCAGGTAAAGGCTTGTCAATTTCATTCATGTTATAGTTCATGACAAATTGATTGTATCCTTCCGGCAATGATTGCAGGATAAGGTCTGTAGCCAATTCTTATTCTAGTAGAAATCCTAGTCTTTCAAGGTTCTCGACATACCCAATCATCATGAGTACGTGAGTTCTTACAGGAGTTCTTTCTTGCATCTTGCATGCAAATAGGGCCTTAGACACCTCAATCTGCTCATGCCTAGCTTGCCCTTGATATAGTTATTTTAGGTGCTCAACCATATCATGTGCATCCATGTTCTCATGTTGCTTTTGAAGCTTAGAGTTTATAGTGGCAAGCATGAGACATGATACATCGAGTATATCATCCTGATGCTTCTTGTAAGCATCTTTTTCAGTGCGGATGGCGGTAGTGACGGGTGTTTATAGAAGAGATTGCTCTAAGGCGTACAATTTTCGTTCTTATTTGAGGACGATCCTCAAGTTTCTGTACCAGTCCAGGAAATTAGCTTCGTTGAGCTTGTCCTTCTCAAGGACGGATCGTAGAGAGAGAGAGTATTTGACGTGTTAGACGACATGGTGATCTACAATAGTAAAACATGCAGAGATAAGTATCATATCTAGATCATTTAATTATGCCTTTAATTAAATGATACTCCCACTGAATCGTAGAGCTTTGGTAGGGGCAAGTCATGGATGTATGCAAACTCAATTTACCAACATTACTAGCTCCAAACCAAATAACAATCATATTCATTTGGGACAAGATCCATATTATACCTCATCTTGAGTTAGCTTTGGCTAATCGCCCAAGACTTAGTATAATTAGGTAGACAATATTTTACCAATTACATCTTATGCAACTCTTGGAAATAATGGGTCAAGATCCACATTACACATCATCTTGAGTTAGCTTTGGCTAATCGCCCAAGACTTAGTATAATTGTTCTCTTACCCAATTTTCCCAACCTTTGAGATGTGCCTCTAAGTTTCTCAATCTAATTGAGGGGACTTAGTTAAGTCTCACCCAAAGTTTGATAGCGGGACATCACAATTATCCTCTCGCACTTTACCAAGATAAATGTGTTGCTTTGCTTTGGCAAACCCAACAACAAATGATCGAGGTAGTTTATGAGTACCAAACTTTGGTAGGCATATCGAGTTGACTTAATTAAGATAAATATTTATCTAATCATACATCACATACACACATTGCATATATCAACATATAAGTAGTAAAACGTGGCATGGTTATGACCCGTATACTTCGATCTTCTCAAGCCAATGAGAAAATCGATGGTCAACCTATGGATAACATCTTCTCCAAGTGCATCCTTCGATCGTCATGTGTTGTCGGCATCATTCTTGTAACTTCATTCTTTAATGGACACTCCACTACTCATTTTTACATTACAATTTAGGAAAACTTGAGTTACATTCGAGTTTAAATCTATTTTACAACTAGAAAAAATAGAGACAAGGCACAACACGCAGGCCATATTATGAATTACATTACAACACACACACACACATATACATCCAATCACATTTGGGGTTAAGGCCATAACCATGCACCATGCCATCAATCATACACAATAGATCTAGGAAGCATCAGGATGATGCTTACAAGAAGCATTAAGATGATGCACTTGATTTATCATGTCTCATGCTTGCCACCATAAACTCTGAGCTTCAGAAGCAACATGAGAACATGGATGCACATGATATGGTTGAGCACTTAAAACAACTATATCAAAGACAAGTTAGGCACGAGCGGTTTGAGGTGTCTAAGGCCCTATTTGCATGCAAGATGCAAGATGCAAGAAGGAACTCCCATAGGAACTCACGTACTCAAGATGATTGGGTATGTCGAGAACCTTGAATGACTAGAATTTTCACTGGGATAAGAATTGGTCGCGGACCTTATCCTACAATCGTTGCTGGAAGGATACAATCAATTTGTCAAGAACTATAACATAAACGAAATTGACAAGTCATTGCCTGAGATGCTCAGCATGTTGAGAAATGCTGAACCCAATCTCAAGAAAATCAAGACCAGTAATGTACTGATGGTACAGAACGGCAAAGGCAAATGGAAGACTATGGGCAAGAGTAAGACCCAAGCTAAAGGTAAGGCCAACTTTACTGCACTGAAGGCCAAAGGCGGGGTGCCTAAGGAAGGGACCTGCTTCCACTATGGTGAGACCAGACATTGGAAGCGGAATTGCAAACTCTACCTAGAGGAAGTAAACAAGAAAAGAAGTGAGACTTCTGCCTCAAGTATTTTTATTATAGAAGTCAATCTATCTATTTCCTCTTCTTGGGTATTAGATACCGGTTGTACATCTCACATTTGTACTAATGTGAAGGGCCTTCGAAGAGATAGATCGTTGACAAAGGACGAAGTGAACCTACGAGTAGGCAATGACGCAAGAGTTGCTGCTATAGCTGTAGGAACATATTCCTTGTCTTTATCTACTGAGCTTATCTTAGAACTAGAGGAATGCTTTTATATACCTGCACTAACTAAGAACATAATTTTGTTGGATCGATAGAAACGATAGAGGGGGGGTGAATATCGTTAAAACTTTTTCGTCGGATTAGGGAAAGAGTAAATGCAGCGGAAAACAAAACAATCACACAAAGAATGCAAGTCTTTTACTTGGTTCGGAGTCGCGGTCGGCTCCTACTCCAAGGCCCACAGTCCTTGACCATTTACTGCGGGCAATTCTATAATCGCGCAAAGGTTTACAGAGTTTGATACAAGAATATTGCAGTAAATAACAGAATACACTTTTCGTTACCGACGCCCGATGTGGATCGTACTTCGGAGCAGAGGGTCGTCGTCGACGCTGAAATCTCGAGATCGGAGTTTGCCGGAGCAGAGCGCTTGAATGAAAAGCTTGGAAGCATTAGAAAGTTGTGTTCTTGAAAGCTCGAGGTTGAGCACCTTTTATAGTGCTCCTGGGGGCGCCTGATTCGTTGGGGGCACCTGACATGTGCCTTCAGATCGGAGAACCTTTATCCGCAGCTCGGTCAACGCTTATCCCCTTAGAATCGGCCTCTGGAGCTGACTGGGGCGCCCGGGACCTCCTGGGCGCCCAGCTTGACTTGGTCTACTGGCTTCGTGGCTGATTTTGCTTCGATTACTCTTTGGCTTTGACCTTGGGCGCCCGGGACCTCCCGGGCGGCTAGCCTAGTGTGGTTTCGAAGCGATTCTTGCTTCCTTGCTATTTTTCCTTTGACCTTGGGCGCCCGGGACCTCCCGGGCGCCTAGCCCAGCTTCTTGTCCCTCTCCTTTGGGGCGTTCTGAGCTGCAGAAACACACTCCTTCGGTCCCTGCATCCAAGGTTAGTTCTAAAACAAACAAAGCAAGAATATTAGTCAGTTTTTACAGCCGTAGCTGTCTTGGTTCTGACTTTGGATCTCCCAAATGGAACTCTAGGTCGAACCGATGCCTACTGTTCCCTTGACGGGGAACGCGTCCTCACCTACTCCTCTCAGAAGAGTTTACCTTTTGCCAACCGGCTCCTCCAGTTAGACTTTTGTCCGATCTACCTGACCAGGTCTTCGTGCCCAATCCTCGACCAGGACTTCGTGCCCACCTTCCGAGTAGGTCTTCGGTGCCCAGCCCCTTGCCAGGACTTTGTGCCCAGTCCTCGACCAGGACTTCTTTGCACGACTTCTGGTCAGGTCTTCTTTGCCCAGCCCTTTGCCAGGACTTCTTGCCTTGTGTACCTAGGACTTCTTTCCTGCACACTTAGTAACCACATTAGACAACGATAACATCTTAACTTCTGAACCCTTTGCCATTATCAAAACCCAGGTTTGAATTAGGTGCTGCCTGCACCGACAATCTCCCCCTTTTTGATTTATGGCAACCCGATTCAAAAAGATAAGTTAATCATACAGATAAGTAGGTAAAGTACCAAAGTTAATTTTCTCCCCTGGAAGAAATCTCCCCTTTAGTTTTTCAAAAGTTCGTGGGGTTTTTTGAAAAAGTTTCTAAGTCTAAAAGTGAAACATTTTTCAGGTTTTCAATACTTAGAAAATTTTCAAGAAATTTTTTTTAAGTTAGAAAACATTTTCCAAAAAAATATTTTGAGTTGGACACTTGGAAAATTTTCATGAGAATTTGAAATTTACACTTAGAAAATTTTCAACCAACCGAAGATTTAGAGTAAGTACTTAGAATAATTTTTAAACGCAAGTAATTTCGAAAATAATTTCTAAAATACTTAGTTTTTACACTTTAGAAAATTTTCTAAACTTATTCTGAAGTTTTAACACTTAGATAATTTTTAAGCAGTTTAAATACTTAGAAATATTTTTCAAAATACTTAGAAATATTTTTCAAGCAGTTTAAATACTTAGAAATATTAACCTTCAAAAAGAACTTAAGTACTTAAAGAATTTTACTTTTTGAAAAAAAGAGATAAAAGTTTTTCCTCAAAAAAATTTAATTTTGAAGAAAAAAAATTAAATTTTGAAAACCTTCTTTTCACTCCTTTCCAATCTCTCCCACTTTGCCATATATCAAAAAAATATAGCAAAAAAAAAAGAGTAATCAAAGTAAGATGTTGTACTGAACCAATTCTAAGTTTAAACTGGACCAAATTAATTTGAATTTCCGCTTTTGGGTCATGTCTAACCTAATTAGCTACTTACTAACTGTCATAAACAGTAGCTTTCGCTAGGGTTAGTCAAGTTAAGTGATCTGATCAAGTTAGATTTTCAAAGCTTGACACTTAACCTGATTACTGTTTAATTGGTATTTAGTGCCCCAATTACTGCAGATGCACTGACTTATAGCATCTTGAATCAAGACAAAGACCTAAGCATCTCAATCCATTCTAGGTTATCAATCAAAAGTACCCTAAGGTGCTTGTGAGATGCTGGCTTCTAGATCTATAGGTGCATGCAGTTCTAGGGTTAGGACCTAAGCTAAGTCCATTTGCGAAAAAGCTCTAGTTTTGAAGGGGTAATTTTATTTTTTAAAAAAACTAAGTCAGAAAAATCATCTTAAATAACATAATGAAAATAAAGAAATGATTTTGCAGAAAATAAAATAGTTTTTGAAAAAATATTATTAGAGCAGCCCTATTCTACCAATCATAACCCTAACTGCCTTCTTAGTGAGCTGAACTCAGACTGTGAATATGTCAGCTAAGTTAGATTTTGAGTCTACAT
The DNA here is from genome assembly GCA_024364735.1 of Boesenbergia rotunda. Lineage (NCBI taxonomy): Eukaryota > Viridiplantae > Streptophyta > Magnoliopsida > Zingiberales > Zingiberaceae > Boesenbergia > Boesenbergia rotunda. Next base: position 170,139 of record JAGFNQ010004409.1, read on the forward strand.
GCTTAAGAACTATCTCACCCCTGGCTACATGATTTCTTACGAAGTGGTGTTTGACTTCTATGTGTTTAGTTCTAGAGTGTTGGATTGAGTTCTTAGTTAGATTAATTGAACTTATATTATCAATGTAGACCTGGGTTTGGGTGTAGTTAAGCTGGAAGTCTTTAAGAGTGTGCATCATCCATAAGAGTTGTGCTACACACTCTCCTAAAGCAACATACTCAGCTTCAGTTGTGGATAGAGCTATACAGTTTTGCTTTCTGCTACACCAACTTACTAGACTATTTCCTAAAAGTCGGCAGCTTCCACTTGTACTCTTTCTATCTAGTTTACAACCAGCATAGTCAGAATCCGAGTATCCTGAATTGTCAAAAGTTGAGGTCCTAGGATACCAAATCCCTACATTTAGGGTGCCCTTAATTTATCTAAGTATTCTTTTTAGGGCTGCTAAGTGCGTTTCCTTAGCACAAGTTTGGTATCTAGCACACATTCCTACAACAAAAAAGATATCAGGTCTGCTGGATGTAAGGTAAAGTAGACTACCAATCATACTTCTATATAGTTTAAGGTCTATAGGTTTACCATCAGGGTCACTATCTATTTTTACATTTGTGGCCATAGGGGTACTTATGCTTTTGGAGTTATCCATTTTGAATTTCTTTATTAACTCTTTAGCATATTTGGATTGATGGACATAATTTTCATCCCTGGTTTGCTTAATTTGTAATCCTAAAAAGAAGTTGAGCTCACCAACTAAGCTCATTTTGAATTCGTTTTCCATTATTTTTACAAATTCTTTTAAGAAATTTGAGTTGGTGGATCCAAAAATTATATCGTCAACATAGATTTGGGCAATAAAGATTTCTTTTTCTAAGGTCTTAACAAAAAGAGTTGAGTCAATTCGTCCTTGGTTAAATTCCATAGAAATGAGGTAGGTTGATAGACGTTCATACCATGCCCTAGGTGCATATTTTAGTCCATACAGTGCCTTACTGAGTTTGTAAACATGGTCAAGTTTTTCTAAGTCCTCAAAACTGGGAGGTTGTTCTACATAGACTTCTTCTCTAATAAATCCATTTAGAAAAGCTGACTTTACATCCATTTGGTAGAGTTTAAAACCTTTATGGGCTGCAAAGGCTAGCAATATTCTTATAGACTCAAGTCTGGCTACTGGGGCATAGGTTTCGTCATAGTCTAACCCTTCGACTTGACTAAACCATTTAGCTACTAAGCGGGGTTTATTTCTAACTATTTCCCCTTGGTCATTTAGCTTGTTCTTAAACACCCACTTGGTGTCAATAATGGATTTACCCTCAGGTTTAGGTACTAGTTCCCAGACTTGGTTCCTTTCAAATTGGGCTAACTCCTCTTGCATTATTATGATCTAATCAGGATCAGGTAAGACTTCCTCTATAGTCTTAGGTTCAATTTTTGAAATTAGTGCAATCTGACTAAGATTTCTATAGGAAGACCTAGTTCTTACTGTTGGATCGAGAGAACCGATAGAGGGGGTGAATATCGGAAAGCGTTCGGATTTAAGATAGAGAATTTGCATAGCGGAAGATAAAAAAACAAAACACACAAACACAGTGATTTTTACTTGGTTCGGAGCCTAGGTCGACTCATACTCCAAGGCCCACGGTCGTTGACCATTTTATGCGGGCAATTCTATAAGTTCGCAAATTAGTTTACAGTATTGAGTTACAAATATAGCACAGTAAACTTCACAAATAAAAAGAGGCTCTTCTTTTACCGACGTCCGATGTAGGTTGTCTTTTTCGGAGCAGCGGGACGTCGTCGGCTCGAGTTGGAAAGTTTCTGGAGCGAGACGCGAGTGCAGAAGAGCGTAGAAGCGTTGAATTGAAGTTGTTGCTGAAAGCCTTGGCGTGGGGTGCTATTTATAGCACCTCGGGGCGCCCTGGACGTCGGGGTGCCCCCCCCCCACGTGTCACGTGATCCGAGGTTCGCTCGGTCAACCTCTATCCCACTCGAATAGGGATGAGGTTTGACGCTGGGGGCGCCCTGGAGGCTGGGGGCGCCCTGCTTGACTCCTTCAGCGCGGGCTTCTCGGCTGGATAAGGGTGATTGGCTTCGCTGGTGTAGGCGCGGGGCGCCCTGCGCACTGGGGGCACCCTGGGCGTTCGGGGCGCCCTGGCTGCTGGGAGCGCCCTGGCTGCTCGGGGCGCCCCGGCCAGTGAGCAGCCGAAGCCTTTGTTGCCTTGCTTGTTTTGTGTTGCCCTTGGGGGCGCCCTGCTCAGCTACTTGCCACTATCCTTTGGGCATTCTGAGCTGCAGACACACGTTCCTTTGGTCCTGCATCCAGGGTTAGTCCAAAACAATATAAAATAATAGAGTATTATGTTTATACAACCTTAGCTGTCTTGGTTCTGACTTTGGGCCTCCAAAATGGAGCCCTAGGTCGAACCGACGCCTACTGTTCCCTCGACGGGGAACGCGTCCTCACCTACTCCTCTCGGGAGAATGTACCTGATGCCAACTGCTCCTCTGATTGGACTTTTGCCTGGCGGTCCTTTACCAGGTCTTGGATACCGAGCTGTCCTTCGCCCGGTGCCTAGCAGTCCTTCGCTAGGGCTTTTCACCCTGGCATTCCTTTGCCAGTGCCTAGCAGTCCTTTGTTAGGGCTTTTTACCCTGGCATTCCTTCGCCAGTGCCTAGCAGTCCTTCGCTAGGGCTTTTTACCCTGGCATTCCTTCGCCAGTGCCTAGCAGTCCTTCGCTAGGACTTTTTACCCTGCACACTAGAGTGACATCTTAGATAACAAGTAAGACTTAACTTTTAAACCCTATTGCCATTATCAAAACACAGGTTTGACTTTAGTGCTTTCTGCACCAACAATATCCCCCTTTTTGATTTATGGCAACCCTAGTTCAAAAAGTTAAGTTTTAATCAAAGCATGTAAAAATATTAAATTTTGTTCGCTCCCCCTGGAAGGACTCTCCCCCTAGATTTTTCAAACATTCGTGGGGTTCTAAGTTTAAGAAAAATTTTTACTTAGAGTTATTTTCAACAGAAGGATTTTTGTACTTTTGAAAACTTGGAAATCTTTTGACAACTTAATTTTTAAAAGTACATAGAAGAGTTTTTGGAAGCATGAGTTTAGAATACTTAAAAAAATTTTAAAGCCTTAAGTTTTAAAGTACTCCAAAGTCTTTGAAAGCTTTAGCTTAAGTACTTAGTAAGATTTTAAACAAACACTTAAATACTTAGTAAGATTTGAAAAACTTTAGTAAATTTTTGAGAAGCTTAAGTACTTAGAAATTTTTGAAAAGCTTAAGTACTTAGAAAATTTTTGAAAAGCTTAAGTACTTAGAAAATTTTTGAAAAGCTAGAAAATTTTGATGAGCTTGTACTTTGAAAAACTTAGTACTTTATTTGAAACTTGATACTTTTTGAATAAAGGATAGAGTTTTTGAAGAAATTTTGAGATAGAAAATTTTAAACTCTCTCCTTTTTCTATCTCTCCCCCTTTGCCATATATCAAAAACAGATAAATATAGCAGGAATTAAATTGCAGAACGGAAATAAATTTCATAAAGGAAAATATTTGCATGATTTTGCTGTACTGAACCAATTCATAATAAGACTTAAACCAAATCAGTTGATTTTCTCTTGTAGGGACCTATCTAACCCATTTAGCTACTTACTAACTGTTATAAACAGTAGTTTTTGCTAGGGTTAGTCAAGTTGAGTGTTTTTGTTCAAGTTAGATTTTCTAAACTTGACACTTAACTTGATTGCTGTAAAAGTTGTATTTAGTGCCCCAATTACTGCAGATGCACTGACTTAAAGCATCTTGAATTAAGGCAAAGACCTAAGCATCTCAACCCTTTCTAGGTTATCACTCAAAAGTACCCTAAAGTACTTGTGAGATGCTGGCTTCTAAATCTATAGGTGCATACAGTTCTAGGGTTAGGGCCTAGGCTAAGTCCATTTGCGAAAAAAAAGCCCTAGTTTTAAAAGGGGGGTAGTTTTGAAATAAAACTAAGTTGGAAAAGATTTAAAAAAAACTGATTTAAGAACAACAGTTTTTCAAAATTCTTTTAGAAACTGATTTTTAAATCAAGTAAAGCAGTAAGAAAATTAAAAGTAGAGTTAATCTATTCTACAGAGCACAATCCTTGATCAGATATTCAAGTCAAATAGATAGTCAAACAAAATAGATTAACTGGTCAACCAGAGGTTTGGTAGAGTCAAACATGAGTCAAGTTTTTAGTACAATACTGAAATAATCTAACTAGGATGACGGGCCAGGGTGGTCAGATGAGCCAGGCTACCATGATCGAAATAGTGTCATCGTCTCGTGATACTGGGCATCTCTGGCCTCCCTCTCAGCTCTATACTGTGCATCTCTGGCCTCCCTTTCCGCTCTAAGGGCGCTCATATACTCGGTGTAGAAGCCCAGATTTGCCTCCATGTTCTCGGCATGATTGGCCTCCACTTCCTCTCGGAGGCTCTAAACATGTGTCTCTAGCTGTGCCACTCGATCGTAGAGTGTCGGTGGAGCGGGCTCGTCTATGTGCATTCGGGCTGCTGCTGCCAGATCCCCGACGTCGACCTTAATCTCCTCATCTGAGTCGATTTGGGGAGCTGCTCTCTGACGTCTCCAGGACAGGACCCCGGTACCGGAAACCTCTATACCAGCTAGGGAGAAGTTTCTATATCCTATCTCGTCGTAATCAGTCAACTCAGCCATCTCTCCCTCGGTGATGTTCCGACCGTGGTGATGTAATATGGATGTGATGATGTGGCAGTAGGGTGTGCGTACCCGCCCTTGCGTGGTAACACTGGATGCATGTAGGATAGCATGAAACATGTGAAGTCCTATGTCGATGTCTAGCTGATGAATCAAGGCATATAGGAGAAAGGCGTGGAATGGTCGCATAGTAGTAACGTCTCTAGTAGATAATGGCAGAATACATCGGACTATGACTCTATATAGAGCGTAGTCCTGGACCTGTAGTTCGACAGACTGAAATCGTCTGGCCAGGGGTTGCCTAAAGAAGTAAGAGTGTAACGTGTCTAAGGTAATGTGAGAGTAGGGAGCATCAAAGGGAGGCTCCCTCGGAGGGTAACAGCAGAAGGTGGACTGCGAGAGTCGTAGTCCTAGAAATCGGTTGAGTAGTGTAGGTGTGATAGTTAAGGGAATTCCCTGAACAGTGGTGACGAACATGAGACCATCCTGTCTAATTATGTTGTTGTAAAATTCTGCACATAAGGACGTGTTGATTGGATGGGTGCAGAATACGAGATTGTCAAGTTGATAGAAGTTTATAACGTTCATTGCTAAGGGACAGGATTGGGTGAAAAATTATCTATTCAAGTAGCTCGTCTTGATAGGTTTATAGGTCGTACGAGCGAATTTATTACATAGTTCTAAATTCGGAAACCTAGGATCAGGACTAGGTTGGGTACCGGGTTCTGCCTGGTTTGGTCGGCGTCTTCTAAAAGAAGGAATATGCATTTAAAGAAAGTATGAAGGAATTGCATTTAAAGAAATTTAACCTAATTAAAAAATTATACCGGGCTGCTCGGGGAGGCATTGTTGAAGGTGAGAGCTTGAGAGGGTTGCAAGATCTCTTGGAGGATAGAGAGTTGAGGGGAAGAAGAAGTTTGAGTGTGAGGAAAAGAAGGTGTTATGGATCCCCTTTTATAGGGTATTGGCGAGCGCCCTGTAGCGGGAGGGCGCCCTAGCTGGCGAGGGCGCCCCGCCTGGCGAGGGCGCCCTGGCCAGGGCTGAAGCTGCCTTTTGGCAGCTTTCTGCCATTGAAGGACTATACGGGGGCGCCCGGGAGCACCCAGGCGCCCTAGTCAGCATGCAGTGGTAGATGACTGCTTTTGACCAGCCTCGGGGCGCCCGCAACGGTTTGGGCGCCCTAAGGACTGGTTCTTGTCCCTAAAAAGTTGTGTTTGACCAAATTTGACCCGATTTAAGTATTTTAACCATGGTTTGACTACTTTGACCGTGGTTTGACTACTTTGACCATAGTTTGACTACTTTGACCATAGTTTGACTATTTTGACCATAGTTTGACTTGCATTATTTCAGTACCGTTCTAAACTAAATGTTAAACAAAATGCAGTTATTAAATGAATTTTCATTAAGTTTGTCGTCTCACCCAGTCTACGGTTATCAATCATGTTTGTCTTATAAGTTTTGTGAGACAGGTTTTGACAAATAAAATTATTTTGAAAAATTATTATTTATTTTGAAAACCTTAATTAATTTTTGAAAACATTTAAATTTATTTTGAAAGGAAAGGTTTGAATCTATACTTAGCTGAAAATTGTGTTAGATTTGAATTTGACAAAAAGTAATTTGAATTTGAAATTCAAAAATTGGCTTCCAGGTCTTGGCGAGGCACTAGGCCTTCTTTGGCCGCAGCCTTATTGGATCATCAACCCTTTCCTTGACAAAGCCGTTTAATGAAATTTCATTTTCAAAATTAATCTTTGAAAAGTTCTGGTCTAACTAGTTTGGATTTTGGATCGGATAGCTTCGGCTAGTTTCATCAGTCTAAAGAGACCAAGTAAACTTGATCTTATTAGAATTGGTTTCCCCAACGTACTATCATCTCACCTCCACCCAATACTATGTTGTCAAATTTCAGTTAAGTTTGTTTAGTCCTTAAACTAACCTAAGTCTAAGCATGGTAAATTGCAGAAATTTAAATAAACAAGCAATCAAGTATATTACAAGAATTAAACTTTATTTAACAATAAATATAGTTTTCAATTTGGCTCCCCCTGGACTATAGCCACGGTAATGATTAGGCAAGATGTGAATCTTGTCCTTGGGGATCCAATACTGATTTGATCCAGTTTGTTGGTTCAGGCATAGTTTTGGTACCCATGCCTGAACTTTACTTCTGGACTAATTCTGTACAGCAAAATAAGATCTTTGTCGGGATTTGGTTCTATAGCCAAGTCCTGATCGATTTAGAACGGACTTCTGTTTTCCAAGAATCATGTCAAGACCCTTGGAACCAGAAGTGAATCGTTTTAAAGCTGATCTAAGATCCTTAACCTGAGTTTTCAGGGAGGAGTTTTTTTTCTCAAGTTTTTCAACTTGAGTAGGAGTTCCTTCTTGAACTTTCTCAGTTAAGGGTCTAGAATCAGCTCCCTCTTTCAGGAGTTTTACTTCCTGTCGGAGGGATTCGATTCGGAGTTTGGCTTTCGCCAAATCTCGAGAAAGATAAGAAATAAGATCATTTAATTGACTTCTATTGAAACCACTTACCTTGATTTCGCCATCTTCTGAAAAGGTTAGTCTGCCGTCGTCCTCTTCTGATTCTGACTCAGTCTCGACTTCTTCTGAGGTGGTCAGGGCTAGTAGGTTTGATTGGGGTGCTTCTTCTTCTTCTTCTGAGGAAGATTCGTCCCAGGTTGCTTGGAGTGCTTTCTTTCTTCTTGTCTTCTTGGTCTCCTTCAGGTTTGGACATTCTGTCTTGTAGTGGCCCTTCTTTTTGCACTCGTAGCAGGTCACGTTGGGTTTGTTTTTGTCACTTGTGGGTTCAGCTAGTTCGTCCTTCCTTCGTCTTGTTTTCCGTTTGTTGGCTTGGTTCTTCAATTTTTTATAGTAGCTTCGGGCCAATCGGACCAGCTCAGATCGATCTCCTTCTTCGTCTTCTGCGTCTGAGTCTGAGTTAGACTCGGGTTCAGGTTGAGGTTTCTTCTTTGTTGACCTTCCAGTTTTTCCTGCAACAAAGGCAATACCTCTCTCGGCCAAATTGCAGTTAGTTTGTTCAGGAAGTTCTAATTCGGAAAATAATTCATCTAGTTTAATTTTTGAAAGATCCCTTGAGACCTTGTATGCATCTACCATAGATGCCCACAAGGTGTTTCTAGGGAAAGCATTTAAGGCATACCTTATTAGGTCACGGTTTTCGACCTTGTGACCTATAGTGTGAAGACCGTTCATCAATTCTTGGATCCGTGCGTGAAGCTGGGCTGCTGTTTCGTTGTCGGCCATCTTGATGGTATACAATTTGTTTAGGAGCAGATCTCTCTTACTGATCCGAGTGTCTGATGTTCCTTCGTGCAGCTCGATCAATTTTGCCCACAGCTCCTTGGCACTGTTGAAGGGGCCCACCCGGTTCAGCTCCTCTTTTGTTAAACCACATTGTAGGGTCTGAGTCGCCTTTGCATCTGCTTCGATTCTTCGTTTCAGAGCGGTGTCCCACTCTGTGTAGCTTTGAGGAACTCCTTCAGCATTTTTGGGTATCTCCAGTCCGGACTGGATGATAATCCACATGTCCACCTGAGTTTTCAGGTGGACCTCCATTCGACTTTTCCAATAAGAAAAGTCTTCTCCACTGAAAAGTGGAGGTCTGGCGGTGTTGAATCCTTCTTGGATGGCCATTTAATCTGAAAGAAAATAACTAACAAAAAAATTCCCAAGACTTGGTCTTGGATGAGTAGTGCGGGATAAGGAAAATAAGATGTCGAGGGGTGTTGCACCAACCTCGATTAACAAAAAAAATCGAACTAAAAATTCAGTAGAAATTCGAACTAGAAAAAGAAAATAAAAATCCGAAAAATTTTCAAACTGGTGGTTGCACCAAATTTGATTTCCCCGCTCTGATACCACTTGTTGGCTCGAGAGAACCGATAGAGGGGGGGTGAATATCGGAAAGCGTTCGGATTTAAGATAGAGAATTTGCACAGCGGAAGATAAAAAAACAAAACATGCAAACACAGTGGTTTTTACTTGGTTCGGAGCCTAGGTCGACTCTTACTCCAAGGCCCACGGTCGTTGACCCTTTTCTGCGGGCAATTTTATAAGTTCGCAAATCAGTTTACAGTATTGAGTTACAAATATAGCACAGTAAACTTCACAAATAAAAAGAGGCTCTTCTTTTACCGACGTCCGTTGTAGGTTGTCTTTTTCGGAGCAGCGGGACGTCGTTGGCTCGAGTTGGGAAGTTTCCGGAGCGAGGCGCGAGTGCAGAAGAGCGTAGAAGCGATGAATTGAAGTTTTTGCTGAAAGCCTTGGCGTGGGGTGCTATTTATAGCACCTCGGGGCGCCCTGGACGTCGGGGGCGCCCCCCCCCCCCACGTGTCACGCGATCCGAGGTTCGCTCGGTCAACCTCTATCCCACTCGAATAGGGATGAGGTTTGACCCTGGGGGCGCCCTAGACGCTGGGGGCGCCCTGCTTGACTCCTTCAGCGCGGGCTTCTCGGCTGGATAAGGGTGATTGGCTTCGCTGGTGTAGGCGCAGGGCGCCCTGGCTGCTGGGGGCGCCCCGGCCAGTGAGCAGCCGAAGCCTTTGTTGCCTTGCTTGTTTTGTGTTGCCCTTGGGGGCGCCCGGGACACTGAGGGCGCCCTGCTCAGCTACTTGCCACTCTCCTTTGGGCATTCTGAGCTGCAGACACACGTTCCTTTGGTCCTGCATCCAGGGTTAGTCCAAAACAATATAAAACAATAGAGTATTATGTTTATACAGCCTTAGCTGTCTTGGTTCTGACTTTGGGCCTCCAAAATGAAGCCCTAGGTCGAACCGACGCCTACTATTCCCTCGACGGGGAACGCGTCCTCACCTACTCCTCTCGGGAGAATGTACCTGATGCCAACCGCTCCTCTGGTTGGACTTTTGCCTGGTGGTCCTTTGCCAGGTCTTAGATATCGAGCTGTCCTTCGCCTGGTGCCTAGCAGTCCTTCGCTAGGGCTTTTCACCGTGGCATTCCTTCGCCAGTGCCTAGCAGTCCTTCGCTAGGGCTTTTTACCCTGGCATTCCTTCACCAGTGCTTAGCAGTCCTTCGCTAGGACTTTTTACCCTGCACACTAGAGTGACATGTTAGATAACAAGTAAGACTTAACTTTTGAACCCTGTTGCCATTATCAAAGCATAGGTTTGACTTTGGTGCTTTCTGCACCAACACTGACTCCTAAGCTTAGATCACCTACAATTTGATCAGTTGGGTGACTTAGTCTGAGTTTCTTAGTTCTTCTATTACTTGGTTCAGCCTCAGGTCTGGCTGGATGGTTTGGTTCAGTATTTGGTTCAACTATTTGGGTTGGTTCAATTATTGGTTCAATTGACTCAGTAGTTGGTTCAATAATTAGTTCATTTAGGGGTTCAATAAGTGGTTTAATAATTTGTTCATTATCTTCATGATCGATATTTGATTGATTTAAATCTGGGTTATTAGATTTTGAATTAATTTCCTCATCAAATATTAGATTTGTTGTTTCTTCAATTTTGTTAGTTTGTTTATTGTAAACCTTATATGCCCTACTTGTTGTTGAATATTCTAAGAAGACCCCTGGGGTTGACCTAGACTGGAATTTACCTAGATAGTCCTTGGTGTTTAGGATATGGACTTTGCACCCAAAGACCCTTAGGTAATGGAGGTTTGGAAGTCTATGGTAATATAATTCATAGGGAGTTTTATTATGTCGTTTGTTAATTAGGACCCTATTTTGGATATAGCAAGCCGTACTAATTACTTCTGCCCAAAATTGGTTAGCTAGGTTGAATTCATTGAGTATAGTCCTAGCGACTTCCTGTAGGGTTCTATTTTTCCGTTCGACTATCCCATTTTGTTGGGGGGTTCTAGGACATGAGAATTCATGACTGTATTAGTTTATTCTACAAAATTCCTCGAATCGTTGATTTTCAAACTCTCCCCCATGATCACCCCTAAGTCTTTTGATTTTTGGTATCATTTTGAATTTCAATTATCTTACAGAAATCAATAAACAAGTTTAGGGTTTCATCCTTAGTCTTTAGGAACCTAACCCAGGTAAACCTAGAGTAATCATCTATAATTACTAAGCAGTACCGGTTTCCGCTTAATGACTTGGTTCAATGTGAATCAAATAGGTCAAGGTGCAGGAGCTCAAGTGTGGTTTGAGTTAGGTCTGATTGAATTTGTTTGTGATTAGACCTGGTTTGTTTACCTTGGTTGCATGATTCACATATCAAGTTTTCATGGTTCTTAATTTTAGGTATTCCTTTAATTAGGTCAAGTTGGGTTATTTTTGAAATTAATCTCAGATTAGTGTGACCTAATCTCCTATGCCAGAGGTTTGATTCTTCTAACTGGGTTAAGAGGCATTTAGGTACTAAGGGTAGGTTTATAGTGTAAACATTATTTTTTCTAGTGCCTTTAAGCATGATTTCTGAGTCTTGCAAGTTTCTAATCAGGCAATTAGAGTTGGTAAAGGTAACTACATAGCCAGTATCACACAATTGACTTATACTAAGCAAGTTAAATTTAAAGTTTTCAACCAAAAGTACATTTTTAATGACAAAATCAGATTTGAGTTCAATGTTATCTGACCCAATGACTTTGAGTGTAGCATTGTTGCCAATTGCTACTGAGCCTAAGTTCTTGAACTTGAGTTTTGTGAATTTCAATTTGTCCCCAGTCATGTGTCTGGAGCACCCGCTATCCAATATTCATTGGTCCAAATCTTTATGTTCCTACACATAAAGAGTTTGTTGATTTAGATCCAATTAGAATCAAGGATAGCCTAAATTGATTTTCACAACCTAGTCTGTCTCACCCAATCTAGAGTTATCAATTACGTTAACCTTATGGGTTTTTGTGAGACAGGTTTTAATAGAAGTAAAGATTTTATTTTGAAAAACTATGATTAGTTTTAAAAAGTTAAATTAATTTTGAAAAACTAATTAATTATGCTTTTAAATTTATTTTTGAAAACAATGGTTGAATCTAAGATTAATTGAAATCTGTGTTAGATTTAAATCTGACAATAGTAAAGTGAATTTGGTTTTCAATAATTGGCTTCCAGGTCTTGGCGAGGCACTAGGCCTTCTTTGGCCGTAGCCTTATTGGATCATCAACCCTTTCCTTGACAAAGCCTTTTATTGAAAATCCATTTTTAAGTTACTTCTTGAAAGATTTTGGTCTAACTAGTTTGGGTCTTGGATCGGTAGCTTCGGCTAGTTCCGCCAAAATAGCTTCCTTAACGTATTATCATCTCACCGCCACCCAATACTATGTTGTTCAAATTTCAGTTAATCGGTTTAGTCCTTAGTCTAACCAGTCCTAGGTCTAAGCATGATAAATTGCAGAAAATAAATAAACAAGCAATCATGCAATTTTACAATAAGAAAAAGAATTTATTTAACTATAAAAATGGTTTTTAAGTTGGCTCCCCCTGGACTAAAGCCACGGTAATGATTAGGCAAGATATGAATCTTGTCCTTGGGGATCCAATGCTGGTTTGGTCCAGCTTGGTTGCTCAAGCAAAGTTTGGGTACCCATGCCTAAACTTTGGGTCTAGACTGATTCAGTACAGCATAATATGACCTTTGTCTAGCCTTGGTTCGATACCCTAACCCGGATCGATTTAGAACGGACTTCTATTTTCCAAGGATCATGTCAAGACCCTTGGAACCCGAAGTGAATCGTTCCAAAGCTGCTCTAAGGTCTTTGACTTGAGTTTTCAAGGAGGAGTTCTCTTTCTCAAGTTTTTCAACTTGAGTAGAGGTTCCTTCTTGAACCTTCTCAGTCAAAAATCTAGAGTCAGCGTCCTCTTTCAGGAGTTTTACTTCCTGTCGGAGAGTCACGACCCGAATTTTGGCTTTCGCCAAGTTACTAGATAGGTAAGCAATTAATTCAACTTTTGAATAACCACTTATAGTTATTTTGCCGTCTTCCGAAATGATGAGCTTTCCGTCGTCCGGTTCTGATTCTGATCCAGTGTCGATTTCTTCCGAAGCAGTCAGGGCGAGCAGGTTCGATTGTGGGGCCTCTTCTTCTTCTTCGGATGAAGACTTGTCCCATGTTGCTTGAAGGGCATTCTTCCTTCTTGTCTTCTTGGCTTCTTTCAGATTAGGGCACTCCAATTTGAAGTGTCCCTTCTTGTTGCATTCGAAGCACGTTATGTTGGATTTGGTCTTGGATGGTTCAGTTGGATCATCCTTCTTTCGATTGTCTTTTCTTCTGTTGGTCTGATTCTTCAATTCCTTGTAGTAGTCCCAGGCTAGCCAAACAAGCTTGGGTCGATCCCCTTCGCTATCTTCTGATTCTGAGTCTGAGTCAGACTCGGGTGCAGGTTGAGGCTTCTTCTTGACCACCTTTCCTATTTTGCCTGCAACAAAAACAATGCCTTTCTCGGCTAAGGTGCAGTTAGTCTACTCATGTAATTCAAGTTCAGAAAATAACTCGTCTAATTTGATTTTAGAAAGATCCCTTAAAACTTTGTACACATCTACCATAGATGTCCACAAAGTATTTCTCGGGAAGGCGTTTAGGGTATACCTGATCTGGTCACGGTTTTCTACCTTGTGACCGATTGTATGTAGACCATTCATCAACTCCTGGATTCTGGCGTGGAGCTGGGCTGCTGACTCGCCGTCGTTCATTTTGATTGTGTATAACTTGTTTCGCAGTAGGTCCCTCTTGCTGATTTGGGTGTCGGAGGATCCTTCATGTAATTCAATTAACTTACCCCAGAGTTCCTTTGCACTGTTGAATGGTCCCACCCGGTTTCACTCTTCTTTGGTTAGACCGCATTGGAGTGTCTGGGTCGCTTTAGCATCAGCCTCGATTTTTTTTTCAGTGAGGCGTCTCATTCTGTGTAAGGTCGTGCCACTCCTTCAGCATTTTTCGGGATTTCCAAATCAGATTGGATTATTATCCACATGTCCACCTGAGTTTTCAGGTGGACTTCCATCCGACTCTTCCAGTAGGAGAAGTCCTCCCCACTGAAGAGTGGTGGTCTGGCTGTACTGAAACCCTCTTGCATGACCATTTAGAAATTCTGAAATAATAACAACAAAAAAACTGTCCCAAGACTTGGTCTTGGATTAGCAGTGCGGGAATAAGATATTTAAAAGAAATTATCGAGTGGTGTTGCACCAACCTCGATTAACGATAAAAATTTAATCGAAAAAGAAATTAAAAACTTCGTAAAAATTTGAAAAACTCCCAAATTGGTGGTTGCACCAAATTTGAGCTACCCCGCTCTGATACCACTTGTTGGATCGATAGAAACGATAGAGGGGGGGTGAATATCGTTAAAACTTTTTCTTCGGATTAGGGAAAGAGTAAATGCAGCGGAAAACAAAACAATCACACAAAGAACACAAGTCTTTTACTTGGTTCGGAGTCGCAGTCGGCTCCTACTCCAAGGCCCACGGTCCTTGACCGTTTACTACGGGCAATTCTATAATCGCGCAAAGGTTTACAGATTTTGATACAAGAATATTGCAGTAAATAACAGAATTACACTTTTCATTACCGACGCCCGGTGTGGATCGTACTTCGGAGTAGAGGGTCGTCGTCGGCGCTGAAATCTCGAGATCGGAGTTTGCCGGAGCAGAGCGCTTGAACGAAAAGATTGGAAGCGTTAGAAAGTTGTGTTCTTGAAGCCTCGGGGTCGAGCACCTTTTATAGTGCTCCTGGGGGTGCCTGACACGTGCCTTCAGATTGGAGAACCTTCATCCGCACCTCGGTCAGCGCTTATCCCTTAGAATCGGCCTCTGGAGCTGACTGGGGCGCCCGGGACCTCCTGGGCGCCCAGCTTGACTTGGTCCACTGGCTTCGTGACTGATTTTGCTTCGATTACTCTTTGGCTTTGACCTTGGGCGCCTGGGACCTCCCGGGCGCCTAGCGCAGCTGCCTGCCCCTCTCCTTTAGGGGCGTTCTGAGCTGCAGAAACACACTCCTTCGGTCCCTGCATCCAAGGTTAGTTCCAAAACAAACAAAGCAAGAATATTAGTCAGTTTTTACAATCGTAGTTGTCTTGGTTCTGACTTCGGGTCTCCCAAATGGAACCATAGGTTGAACCGACGCCTACTGTTCCCTCGACGGGGAATGCGTCCTCACCTACTCCTCTCAGGAGTGTTTATCTTTTGCCAACCGGCTCCTCCGGTTGGACTTTTGCCCGATCCACCTGACCAGGTCTTCATGCCCAGTCCTCGACCAGAACTTTGTGTCCACCTTCCGAGCAGGTCTTCGGTGCCCAGCCCCTTGCCAGGACTTCGTGCTCAGTCCTCGACCAGGACTTCTTTGCCCGACTTCTGGTCAGGTCTTCTTGCCCAGTCCTTGACCAGGACTTCTTTGCCCAACCCTTTGCCAGGACTTCTTGCCTAGTGTACCTAGGACTTCTTTCCTGCACACTTAGTAACCACATTAGACAACAATAACATCTTAATTTTTGAACCCTTTGCCATTATCAAAACCCAGGTTTGACTTGGGTGCTGCCTGCACCAACAAATTTTTATATCTTGTTTGGACAAGACAGACTTTTCATTTATCATAAAGGATAAATGTTGTTCTATAATATTAAATGATATGTTCTATTGTAGTGCACCACTTATTAATGGACTTTATGTTCTAAACTTAGAGAATCCAATCTATAACATAAATACCAAACGGTTCAAACCAAATAATTTGAACCAATCGTATTTCTGGCATTGTCGCTTAGGTCATATAAATGAGAGTCACATATCCCAACTCCAAAAGGATGGATTACTGGACTCATTTGATTTTGAATCATATGAGACATGTGAATCTTATCTTCTAGGCAAGATGACCAGGACTCCATTTAGTGGACACGGCGAAAGAGTGGCAGACTTGTTAGGACTCATACATACTGATGTATGTGGCCCCTTCAATATCGCAGCTAGAGGAGGCTATCAGTACTTCATCACTTTCATTGATGATGTCAGTATATACGGCTATGTGTATCTCATGAAACACAAGTCAGAATCTTTTGAAAAGTTCAAAGAATTTAAGAGTGAAGTACAAAACTAACTTAGCAAGAGTATTAAGATGCTTCGATAAGATTGAGATGGTGAATACCTTAGCCAAGAGTATCGTGACCATCTAGTAGAGTGTGGGATCATATCCCAACTCACTCCTCCTGGAACACCATAATGGAATGGTGTGTCCGAACGGAGAAATCGTACTCTATTAGATATGGGACGATCTGTTGGGACCGGGTGCATGTTGACATGGATGCGGGTTCGTAATTTCAAAATTAATTACGTGCAACGGAAGGTTTAGCATAAATAATTTCTCTAAATCATTTAACCACACATCTAAGCATGTAATTTTATCTTGTGTAGACATGATCATATATTTAAAATTTTTGCAGAAACGTAAACTAATTTACATAATACCTCGCGTAACTCGAAGGAAGGGACGAGATCCAATCGTAAGCGTCCCTTGGAAGCTCCGCCTCTATTCGCGTCCACGCCAAGTATCTTCGGGATGACTTCGCAAAGCCACGAGTTTCGTGTTCTCGAGAACTACTAGATTTTCCGAGAACGCAATGAGAAAAACCAAGAGAGAAGTCGGAAGACTAACCACAAAAGGATGGTCGGCTGGTGCTCCTTCTTGGGGTTGGTTGGCGCATGGCAAGAAGGGGAGAAGAGAAGGAGAGAAAGAGAGGGAGAGAGCCTATGCCTTCATCTCTATGATTCACCACCCAAGCCTTGCCTTGGGTCCTTTATATAGTGGCCTCTCAACCATCAAGCCTCTCAAATATGGAATAACTTATTCTATCATGCCAAGTTTGATTTTATATCATGGTTAAAATCATATTTTAATTCATGATAAAAATCTTCTCTCCTATGGAATAAATTTCCTTATTATGGTAAATCAATCCATGATTGATTTTATAAAATAAACCAATCCATGGTTCATTTTAATTTCCATGAAAAATAAACCAAATCTTGGTTTATTATATAAAAATTTATATCATCCATAATTTTATAAAACAAACCACACTTGGTTTATTTTATAAATTGAACCAAAAACTTGGTTCTCTCCCTTTGTTGTGGCCGGCCAAGCAAAGAGGATGGAGGCCCTCTTTGGCCGGCCCATCCAAGCGAAGCCCCAATGAATTAAACTTATTTAATTCATCTATTAAGTCTTCAAAAGACTTAGTCATTTTACGCTTCCGATGCGTCTCTGAAAAATTCAGATTCGACTTATCGTTTGGCTCAACCAAACTTAATCTCTCTTGATTAGAAAATCTAATTTTCAACTCGTTTTAAATCCCTCGGATTACTCATAGTGCGTGTGACTAAATAAGCTTTCGATTTATGTTGGTCATCTATAATTAATCAATTAATTATAGAACGATCATGAGTGGCACCTAGTAGTACATCATGATCCCCAATTAATCGAAAGATCAACGGTTGACCTCAGAAACAATTCTGAAACCCTTCAGCAGCTATAAAGAATCGTGTCCCATTCCCTTCACCATCTTATACCCACTTGGTTCAGGACATGGTCTATGTGTGTCAGTCACCACTAGGCTGACTACGTCACACCTAGCCTAAGTAACGTTTTCTCGTCTTACGGATTCTAATTACTCTCATGTATTTAAAAGATTCATACTCTGAACATGTCATGCTCTGGTCAGAGGCTTCGAGTAACAATCCGATGATAGGCCTCGGGTATACATCTCCTTGCAAGGAGTGGTGAATCCTTTGTAGGATGTTCAAACATCTTCGGGCACTTCGGCTTATACCCAATCATCCTGGGTCCACACCTCCTTGGAGATGCTTGCTTAAGATGTCAAAGTATAAGTCTCCATGACCAAGATGACTTGAACACCGCAAGTCAAAGGAACATCGCACTTAAGCTGCAGTAAGAACTTTACTGACATATCTATATGTAGACTACCATATGAAGTTTTACAGTCAGTCACTCCAATGAACTAGTTCCCTTAACTATCATTCATGTTTATCTCCGGATATCTCAATGTCACCAGCCAGTGAGAATCAACTGATTAAAGAATAACCCATGCTAGTCTCAACAGAATTGATAGTGTCCGTATTTATCAATTCATCGACTAGGGACAATTTCAATACTTCACAATTGCACATGTAGAGATAATCACTAGTTGTGAATTCATCACAAATTCTCTCATGCTGTGAATTGTATTGCGGACATTTAGTAAATGAGTTTAAGATCTCAATCAAATACACAAACATGTATACTCAAATAGTGAATATTCATTTATTAAAATAAATGATTACAATCATAAGGCGATTGCCTTAGGACACTTCTCTCATATCACTAACACGATCGATAATGAGTCAGGCAGATCTTCCTACTTCCTTCTGTGGATTCACTCTAAAGATGACTCTATTCACACTTAATCGAGCTCCATCAAAGACCGTCATAAAGATACCATATACGATATGAACTGGGAAAAGTCCCACGATGTCTTTTATGAGAATTTGGAGTTGTGAGGCTTACGTTTGACGTCAAGTCTCAGATAAACTTGGACCCAAATCTAATAAGTCTTATTTTGTAGGATATCCCAAGGAAACGAAGGGATATTTCTTCTACAATCTTACACTAGACAAAGTGTTTGTCGCTAGAAATGACATTTTTCTCGAAAGAGAGTTTATTTCTAGAAGAAATAGTGGGAGTAAAATCCATTTTGAAGAAGTTCAAGATGCAGATAGTATTAAGGCCTTGATAGACATTGATCATGCACCACAAAGTGTTATGAATCATGAGATTGTTGCACAAGAAGTTATGGAGCAACAACCTATTCAAGTAGACCAACCACTTCACAGATTTGATAGGATACGCCGTTAGCCTGAGAGATACTCATTTCTCTTATCTGACTATGATGACGTTATGCTTGTTGAGTTGAACGAGCCTACATCCTATCAAGAAGCTATGATGAGCCCAGATTATAAGAAATGGCTAAAGTCCATGAAGTCCGAAATGGAATTCATGTACACTAACCAAGTTTGGACTTTGGTTGATCCACCTAAGGAAATTAAACTCATTAGGTGTAAGTGAGTCTTTAAAAGAAAAACTGACATGGATGGTCTTATGTATACCTATAAAGGGCAATTGGTAGCCAAAGGTTTCAAGCAGATTCATGGTATCGACTATGATGAAACATTTTCACCAGTTGCAATGCTTAAATCAATTCGAATCATGCTTGCTATTGTAGCTTACCATGATTATGAGATCTGATAGATGGATGTCAAAACTGTATTCCTAAATGGGAATCTACTCGAAGATGTATACATGACACAACCTGAGAGTTTTGTATATCCAGAGCATGCTGGAAAGGTATGTTAATTGCAAAGGTCCATTTATGGGCTAAAGCAAGCTTCTTGGAGCTGGAATCTTCGATTCGATGATGCAATCAAAGCATTTGGTTTCATGAAGAATGAAGATGAACCCTGTGTCTACAAGAGGGTTAGTGGGAGCACAGTTATCTTCCTGATCTTGTATGCGGATGGCATACTCCTTATTAGAAATGATATCCCTTCACTACAGTCTGTGAAGACATGACTATGGAATTATTTCTCAATGAAAGACTTAGGTGAAACAACCTATATCCTAGGCATCAAGATCTATAGAGATGGATTTAAAAGATTGTTTGGCTTAAGTCAGAGTACATATATTGACAAGGTGCTTAATCATTTTACCATGCAGAATTCTAAGAAGGGATTTCTGCTAATGTCACATGGTGTAAGTCTTTCGAAGACTCAATGCTCCTCTTCTAAGGAGGAGAGAGACCTTATGGATCAGATCCCTTATGCATCTGCTATAGGGTCTATCATATACGTCATACTTTGTACTCATCTAAATGTCTCGTATGCTTTGAGCATAACGAGCAGATACCAGTCAGATCCAGGTGAAAGTCACTGGACAGCTGTCAAGAATATTCTTAAGTACTTACGAAGAACGAAAGAATATTTCTTGATATTTGGAGGCAATGAGGAGCTAACTGTAAAGGGTTACAGTGATGCAAGCTTCCAAACCGACAGAGATGATTTCAAATCACAGTCAGGGTATGTATTTTGCTTGAATGGTAGCGTTGTGAGCTGGAAGAGTTTGAAACAAGACACAGTCGCAGATTCTACAACAAAGGCCGAGTATATTGCTGTGTCTGATGCAGCAAAAGAGACTGTTTGGATCCGGAAGTTCATTATAGAGCTTGGTGTGGTTCCTAGTATAGCAGACCCAATAGACCTTTATTGTGACAACACTGGGGCTATTGCACAAGCTAAGGAAGCTTGCTCTCATCAGCGGACCAAACACATACTTCGACGCTTCCATCTCATTCGAGAGATCATCGATAGAGGAGATGTGAGGATATGTAGAGTACCCACTGATGCTAACATCGCGGATCCTTTGACCAAGGCTTTGGCACAGAAGAAGCATGATGGTCACACTAGATCAGAAGAAACATGATGGTCACACTAGATCACTAGATATTAGATATTACAGTGATTGATACTAGTGCTAGTGGGAGATTGTTAGTAGGAAACCTAAAGTCAATTATATGATGATTGACTAGCTAGGGACTATTTTATCATTTTCTATTTTGGATTTACAAGGGGTATCCAGGCTTGCGCCTAACTAATCCACTTGGCTGACCGACCCTGCCCCACAACCTTCAACGAGAGTCCCCATCGATCAATGAGGGTAAATCGTGGGACGGAGACACGTGACGACTTCACTACTGATGATATAGGTACCCGATGGACTGACCGCGCAGTAGCCTGTGGCGATTCCTTCTGTTAGCATATTGCGCACTCTACTAGGGAGGAATCGAACTCGGGAAGTGAGGGATCACCCAAGTGAGCCATTACCAATCACGTCATGCCCGCGGGGGCCTTTTTTAATCATATTCTATCATTAATAAAGGCATGTTTGGTTATTATACTTTATATTTGTGTCAAATAACTAAGTATAATAATGCCCTTCGGTAGTAGGTTCTTATCTACATTATATCAATTGGTTGAATCGATAGTGAGATGATGTAGAGAACACTATACTAAACCATTCATAGTCAAGAACTAATATTCAAGGACAATATTAATGCATGGAGACTAGCATATAGGTCAATTGATGACTTGAGCTCACAAGTTATGAATATATGATATCAAGTTGATACATGGGTATACATTAGAGAATGTGTATTGAATTGACCCGCTATGGAAAAGTTTCATAGATTGTCATATGAGTGTCATAAATTTTCTCATGTGACCATTAGTATGAATAGTCCTTAGATCTGAAGTCATTACGGTTCCCTACATAATGAGTTATGTACTTTGGTATCGTCAAACGTCACCCATAACAGGGTGACTATAAAGGTGATCACTGGGTATGTAATGAATTATGCGGAGGGATGTGAGTGATGCGGATAGGATCTATCCCTCCCATATGACGGGAGTAATATCTGTGGGCCCCTTGATTGAGTAGGACTACTAAAATGCATGACCATGCTCAAATGTGTCAATATGAGATATTAAGCTCATTTGTTTTGTTGGAACTTGGATGGCTAGAGAGGGGGGGTGAATGTAGCCAGACACCGAAACTTGACACTTTTCAATTTTCTGCACTTTGGAGGTTAGGCAGCAGCGGAAGCAAACCAAAAACAGAGACTAAATGCAGAAACTAAGTAGCAACACAAAACGATAACAAAGAGGAGTTACAAGGTTCGGGGATAACTTGCCCCTACTCCTTGGCATGCCCGTGAGGTGGACGATCCCTTGATCGTCGACAGATCAAGCCCAAAAAAATCCAGATAGAATGCAACCTCCTTCTCGGTGGAGTAACCTCTCCATAGCGTTTCAAGATGAATCAAGTAATAAGTACATGAAACACAAGAAGGATCTTACTGAGCACTTAGAACCTCAAGAACACAAGCAAACTTCTCACCGAGCTCCACTCAGCGCAGATCTCACGCAAGAACTCCCATCTTCGTGTCTTCTCGCTGATGGACTCACCAAGCTTCTTGTTTTTCTTCCAAGTGCTCAAGTATCACAAGGTTGCTTGCTCAAGAGATGGAACAACAGATCACACAAGTATGGATTAAAGCTTTTGATGATGGAGAACTGATCGCGCAGCCAGAACTGAACTCAGCAAGCACTTCCCAGCTCTTCTCCTCTACTCAGCTTAACACCTTCCATCGCCAGGTCTCACACTCCTCTACAGTAGCTCCCAGCTGCTCACCTGCAGCAGCCAGCTACCCCTGAGCTCTCCTGGTCCCCCTAAGCTTCCCTCAGACGAGCCCCAGCTAGCAGCTCCAGCAGTGCCAGCATCTGTTGCAACCTAAGATGGAAACCTGCCCAATCTGATGTAACGAAAGCCTTCGTTTGACTCCCCTTGGATGATCCCTGAGTCACCTGCACACTTAGCAGCTCATTAGGGCAACAAATCATTATAAGATCAAAGTATTAGAAGGTTAGAGCAGATATCAGCAGTGTATCAGGGAAATCAGATTGCGATCAGACGTGTTCAGAGCATCTGATAGCGCGTTTGAATTAAAGTGATCGATCACCTGACCGATCCAGGACTTGTGGATCGGTCACCGGACCGATCCATAGCTTTCCTGGGATTCCCAACATTCGCAGCCACAAGGGCCTGATCGGTCACCAGACCGATCAGGCTGTGACCTGATCGGTCACCAGACCGATCAGGAAGCTCCCTGACCGATCAGGCTCCAGCCTGATCGGTTGTAAGACGGAGTCCGCGACACTTGATCGTTCACCAGAACGATCTGAACAGTGTTCCAGATCGGTCACCAGACCGATCAGGAGCAGATCAGTAAGGTTCCCAAAACCTACTGGATGCTCCCTGACCAGTCACCGGACCGATCAGGAGCTGAGCAGCAAGGGAACTCAACTCATTGTATGCTCCCTGATCGGTCACCAGACCGATTAGGAGCCGAGCAGTGAGTGAACTACATGCTCCCTGATCGGTCGCCGAACCGATCAGGAGCTAAGCAGTAGCCTAACAAGGTCACTGTGTGTTCCCTGATCGGTCCCAAGACCGATCAGTCATCACTGGATCGGTCACCAGATCGATCCACGAGGAAACACCATGCCAACTTCCCTGATCGGTCACCAGACCGATCCAGACAAGGTCAAAGCTATTCTAAGTCATGAGAACCGCCCTCCAGCCCATCTCTGACTCGTGCTTGATCCCTCGGACCAAGACTCCATGCCCAGCTTCACTCACCGGGACTTCAACCAACCTGGCTTCACTCACCAGGACCCGGTTTCACTCACCGGGATTTCAGTCAACCTGGCTTCACTCACCAGGACCCGACTTCACTCACCGGGATTTCAGTCAACTTGGCTTCACTCACCAAGACCCCGCTTCCCTCACCGGGATTTCCAATCACCTAACCCTCCGAGTTAGGACTTCTCACACCTAGCCCTCCAAGCTAGGACTTCTCACACCTAGCCCTCCAGGCTAGGACTTTTCACACCTAACCCTCCAGGATAGGACTTTTTCATACCTAACCCTCCAAGTTAGGATTTCATCCACCTAGCTTCTCAAGCTAGGACCTGACCCTCCAAGCCATGCTTTCATCAAACCTAGTCCCACTATGTATGCCTAGTTCACGACCAGGACTTAATCCCAATCATCTTATCAACCTAAACTAAAATCACTGTCAATACCAAAACAACAATCAGGGTAAGACTGCATCAACATGTTTGAGTGAGTCTACTCGGGGATCAAGAAACATAAAGATTGATCGAGGATGACACGTTCTATACCTCATTGGTCAATCTAGATATCAAGGATGGAAGGACAAGGTCATATATTGTCATAGTCACAGAGGTTAAGTCGGATCTCGATTTTCTCGTCACATAGGTAGTAATGATGTATTGCTAAATGCCGCTCATTGCTTATGTGTCTAAATCGATTTAGACATATTGTCAATGTTACGAGAACCTATTGGATCGCACACTAAGGACACGATGCTTCAGAGATTAATTCTCTTAGTTTGACTAAGATTTGATCCGAATTGGATTAATTGAGTTAGACTCAAGTGAATCCAATTGGATTATGAGATTAAGATCTAATTTGAGTTTGACTCATTTGATTAAACTCAATCACATTTGAATGAGATATTAATTTATTAAAATATTTAATAAATTAATAATAGAGAAAGATGAAAAGTTTCTTTTCATTGGATGAAGAGAAGTTGAAGAGTCATATGAGAAAATATGCTCTAAGTGGGTTTTTATTAGTATTAATGGAGGGAAGCTAAAGGGGCAAAAACTCTTCATATTCATGGGATGAGTATAAAAGAGTTTTTCTTGTCATTTGGATAATGAACTTATCATTCTTTCTTCCCTTCCTTCTCTTGGCCAAAATCTCTTTTCTCCCTCTCCTTCTTACTTTGTTAATATTCTCTTATGACTAGCACCACAAAGATGATTCTTCTCCGAAGCTTGAGAGATCGTGTTCGTATAAATACGCATAGAGACACGAACACTTGAACGTGCAAGAGATTCGACATACCTTAAACAAACAGGATAAACGAAGGGCACGCGCCAAAGGTATACCTATACGATAGAAATTTGTAAATTAACTTTTTATGAGTTTTCTTTCGTATGGATCGCTCGTGGGATCTCTTATTTCTGCTACGATTTTTGAATAGTTTTGCCTAGAGATCTCTACAGAGAATTGTCATCCTAACTTGTTTTCGATGGATTCCACCAACAAATACAAAATTAATGGTTAACAAATATTTCTCATTCTCATTTAGCTTTGCAATTATATTCTTAATTGTTGACCATGTGTATGGAACTAACTTTGAGATGGGGCACAATATCAAAAATACTTTATAAGCACATATTCTTCCGAGAGTTAGTTAGGACACAAACATAGATTCTCATGATATAATAATTCGCTTTGTTTTCAATTAGATCTTACTCTGACCTCCTTAGGGGTTATTTATTCTTCAGTAGTTCTCTTTATTTGTCTATGCAACATAACACAAATCAACTTGCATGATATATTCATCACCAATATATTACAAGGTTTATAATCTTTATTGGAGATTACAATTAGTACTAATAGAATGTGGATAATATATTGACAAGAATATTAGACAATAAAAAAGTTACTATATCTCTCATCTAAGTTAGTTAGCCTCTTTCTGGGCCCTTTTGGCATTTAAATCAAATATTCATTATCAAGTTTTGTATTCAATTTGGTAAGAGCTTATTTATGTTCATTCAGTAAAGATCGATAATAAACAAGTTTAACAACTCGTTAAATTAAATAAATAAGTTCGAACACATATGTGCTTAACTTGTTAAGATTTGCGAATAACATTCATAAATAATATTCACGAATAATATTCGTGAATCATATTCATTAATAAAACTTTTTTACATGCTAAATAAATAATTTTTTTTAAAAATAAATTATCAGACTCAATGGCCAATCAAACAAGCAAAAGTTTAAATAATAAAATAAATTTTAATCAAGAACTCGATAACATCTAAATGAATCAAGTTCAAATTAAACTAAGCTCATAAAAAATAAACCAAATCAAACTTGAACCATTATTTCAATGGTTTGGTTCATTTAATTTATGCTCGATTTGCCCAAAGCCATATCTGTGTTCGATCAGGTCTGAAGCGGATAATAAAAAATGGCTCTTTTATTGCGATAAATAATTATAAAATTTAGTTTGCAAATAATAAATATTCTAAATGCACCGCACCATGTGATTAGGTTATGCGAGCGAAAGGCGGCTGCTAGGCGGTATCATATGCGATAGTCACCACGCGAATTAGCACGATTAGGATGCAGAAATAGTCATCGTCGCGCAGTTAGAACACAACTAATGTCACATGTTGCAGGACGAAGAAGAAAGTTGTGGAAGAAAATTATGATTAGGCGGCTATTAGTGTCACGTATTGCAAGATGAAGAAAAAAAATCAAAGAAAAAGATTAAAATTATTTTTTGTTCAGTGGATTCATACACTAATAAAAAAAAATGCTAAAGAAGAAATCACGTGTAAAAAAGAATCATGCTATGCCAGTACGTTTTTTCAAGCTATGAGAATAGGATTTAGCGGTTTTTTTTTTATATAATTAAAATTAATGAGCTTCTAGAACGGTTGAGTCTGAAATGGTGGTCTATTTCACTTTATGGATGGTATGCCCTGAATTTGGCTTGACTCAATTATTGAACACTCTGAAATTTAGTTCGACTTGACTGGTTTACCATCATATTTAGAAAAAATGGCCACGAAGATTGTAGACGATTAACTTTTAGATGGCTCAAATGCAATTTTGGATTATTCAACGTAAAATCCTATCGGATTCGAACCCGATCCGTTAAAGCCCGCTAATTATAACCACTGATCGCTGCCGTCTCTGGCTCTTGTCGACGGGCAGGGATCCTCTGATCCCAAAATCCTTGGTCCATCCCTGGTCCATACTAAAATTGCAGCCGGATTGTGATTGCGATCCGATCGCAATTTATTTCCATCCCTTTTAGGGTTTACCGTGCCTCTCAGATTATAGTTTGGGTTCGGACGGGTGGCCAAAAACCATCTGACGACCTAAACCCTAAATCTAAAACCCTAAATCCTAAATCATAAATCCGGATTTAGGATTTAGGCCGTCGGGTGGCCTCCAGCCACCCGTCCGAATCTAAACTATAATCTGAGGGGTACGATGAATCCTAGAAGGGATGGAAATAAATTGTGATCGGATTATAATCATGATCCAATCATAATTTTAGCATGGACCAACGATTGATCATGAATTTTAGCATCGACGATTTTAATTCGAGATTCGAGTCAAGAAATACTCGTGGTGGAATATCGGCGTCGAGTTTGGGGGAAAGGCGCGTCTAACCGACGGCTATCGACGACACTCCGTTCCCTCGTTACGTCACTCCTGCTGCTCCGTAGCATAACACGATCCGCCTCTCCTCTTCGTCTTCCTCTTCTTCGGCGCCCCTTCCGTCTCCGATCGCTCACTTCGACATCGCGTGCTGCGTGGCGGAGCTCCAATCTCGTCGCGGGATCGGATCTCTTGCGGATCAGCCGATTCGTTTGGATCTGGTCCCGTTCCCATGCTGTCGAATCACCTCCAGAACGGGATCGAGACTGCCAAGCTCGTCTGGTCCCGCCTGCCGAACTCCGAGGATGGCGCTGTTTCCGAGGTCGAGTTTGCTAACCGGAGCAACGACGGCGCCGGCTCCGAGAGCCTCGATTATGAGGTCATCGAGAATCACGCCTACCGGGAACAGCAGGTGCGCTGTACCCTAGGATTCTCGGTCTTGCAAAATTAACGGAATTTCTAGTGATATATCTTAAGAAGACGAGATCTTTGTCTCTTTCCTTGCAGGCGCAGAGAGGAACGCTCTGGGTTTCGTATTATGTAGTCCTCAGATGGTTGTTCTCTCTACTGATTGGCATCGGTAATGTTCTGAACATGCCTTACATGCCAATTAAATGAATTCGTTGGGGTCGTCTGAATAATTCGACACATTCTGTTCACAATTTCAGATCAAAGTTATATAATAGTAATTTTAAGTACTGACAAGTGCTGTTAGTTCTGAGTGTATAAACATACATGAAACTTAATCTTAGTTATAATTTACCACACCAACAACTTGTTTGAAAAAGATGGATTTGGAAAATTCCAAATCCTTATTGAAATGTATTCCTTTTTTTAATGATAATATCATCATCAAGCCTTGTTCTCCCAACTATTTAGCATCTCATATATAAATCTTATCTCACTAATGTATTCAAGGCTATATCACTTGGAACGATAACATATAGGAATCCAAAATTCCAAGAATAAGAAAATTTTTATTTACAAATCCTAGAGAACATGCTGGGATTTCTAAGTTTTTATCCACTTTCTTTGCTACTTAAGAGAAACATCGAAGGATGATCTACAAAAGTACTTTAAGAAATATAATTCCTAGTCCTCCAGGAATTTACTTTTTCAATTCTTGCATTCATTTATGTTAGAGAACTAGAATTCAATTCTTGTATAAATTGGTTCTAGCACTAAGGAAATGGATCAGGAATCAGACAAACTCGGAGATGTTGTGGTCCTTTCTAGTTATCTGGATAATGTGTAAAATTCTTGGAGTGGGTCATGTATTTTTCCTTAGTGTATCTTTAAACTACTTAGGATGCGAGTTTTTGTGCTCAAGAACAACCACTTATGTCGAGATGTTTTCGCCCTTAGTGTATCCTCAAACTACTTGAGGAAAGTTTGTATGCCCAAGAATAAGCACATGTTTATTGACCATTTCTATGTTCATCATCATTAGTTGCATGCATATGGGAGCTGAAGGATATCCTGGTGCAGAGGAAGAATACCATTAGGTGTATATCAAGGAACATAAAGATTACTGTTAAAGTTCCATCCTTTGGAAAATAAAAGAAACATGAAGCATAGAGATATAAGTTGCTCTAGGAGTAAACTTCATAAGTTGGTTAAAGCTTTGTTTTGTAGAATCCCTGCATTCACAATAGCTATACCATTGTGGATCAGCCTCAAAGTGAGGTAGAAGAGTTGTTAACAAAAATTTAAAAGTGACACAGATTGCAAAAGGTGTACAAATATGAAGTTGGAGCAGGTAGAATGTGATAGGATCAATTCATCTTGCAGAGAGTTGGGGTGGGGCTTCTAGTGAGGATTGCCATGAGATTGAAGTTGTGAAGTCAGCAATGCAAATTGAAAAGCAAGGAGAAAAAATGGAAAAGGAGGTGATGTGATTAATAAATCTACCAAGTTGAATAATAATAAGTTGGTGAAACTTGTTGAAGTGGATTGAGAATTGATAAAGGGCAGCCTAGTGCACAAAGCTCTTGCCATGCGGGGTCCGGGGAAGAGTCTATTATATGCCGACTTTACAAGAGGCAATTTCCGAGACTCGAACATGTGACCTCTAGGTCACACGGACGCAAATAGGGTGGTGGCACAGTTGTCTAGTTTGGTGGGAAGATACTGCTACACAAAAAAATGACCACTATCTCCTCCGTCCTCACAAGGCACCATCCTTACCACCTCATCTCTTTCTTCCTCCTTTATTCTTATACTTCCATCCTTTTCTTCTAACACTCGAACGTGCACTTCTCTCTTCTTTTTTTTCCCTTCACTCTGCCAAGCTCCCCTTCTTTGAACATCAATTCAGAAAACTTATCTTCTCAAAAGTAGTAGCCCATTCCTCTTCTTCCTCTTCCTTTTAATGTTTCCCGTAACAAGTGCAACATTACTTTTCTTCTCCTTAATTTCAAGGACAACAAACTACTTCCCTCTCTTTGTCTTCCTCTCCCTTTCTTCTCCTTCTACCTGTTCCTCTCAAGCAGTAGCCGTTTTGCAGTAGCCTTTCCTCCATCAAGTGTTGTCTCTTTTTAGCCATCTTCTAGTCAGCCAACAACAAGTTTTTCATTCGGGTTTTTCACTGCACAACAGATTTTCTTCCTTTCCTCCTTTCCTCCAGTAATTTCAGCTACCAAAACTGCAGCCTTCTTTCTTTGTTGCTCTTTTTCAGCGATAGATCGGATTCCGGCCTTCAAATTACAGTTCCTCATCTCCTTCTTCTAGTTGTTGTCCTCTTTCATCAAAGGCAAAGTTCATAATAATGTCAGATCTGTCGTAGCGTTGATCATATTGGTGGTCATTGCTCTAGAAGATTTGGTTGGTCATTTAGTCAAAGAAGATGTTTTGATAAATTGGCAACCAAACTCAATGTTCAACATCTTCCCATTGAGTTTGTCGGGGGTAAATATTTGGAAATTGGTTTAAATTACTATGACTTATCATGTTTGGATTGCAATCACAACCATATTTATCATTATTTTTATATTTATTATTACCGTAGTTATCATAATATATTGTCATATTTATCATAGTATTTTTCATATTTTACTTTGACAATCTGTATAAATAGGCTTATTAGCCTATGCCAATTATCAACAATAAAACAATTATCTTTTCTTTAGTTGTCTCTCTATTCTTTCTTTTCTATGTCTATGTGCTTCCATGTTCTCTATTTCATTAATCAAGACTGCAAATCTTAGTGAGCAACAAATGATTTTATTAATGCAAATGAGTAACTAGAAATTACAATGTGAACGCTGATGCAATTTGTGTCCGAAATGTAGAGAAAGAAGAATCTATAAACAATAGGCTTCTCGTACTAGTGAAGGTCAAATCCTAATCCAACTTGCTCACCTCTTAGTTATGAAAGGAAATTCATCCTAGTGTCAACCAATGGGTTTCAAGAAAGACCATGGATACATAGCTGTATACTAGTAGAATGAAGTTCGTAGTTGTCTTGATAAATTAAAATTTTGAGTCTTGTTATGGTGGTGTACACATTGTGCATCTGATATTTTCAAAAACATTATATGAAAGTAATACACCATATCTTAAGAGTTGCGGTGAATTACTGCATACCATAACTAGATGGTACTATTGCAATGATTAGAAGTATTGTTGTAGCACATGAAGTAAGCCCAAAATGGAGAGAAAGCCATATCTGGTGAGGTGTCCTGCGCTCTCACACCGAGATGTGCATGACATTGAAATGTGACATCATGTCTACTTCCTTTCTTGTCGTCAGTGACTATCCAGTGGCAATATTGGTGGGAAGAATAGAGGAAGGTCTAACAAGGTCCTTGTGGTGATTGGGAGGATAGCAAGCTTTTCTCTGACAAACCCACCGAGTACCTTCCTCCTCCTCCTCCTCCCTTGTCCCCCGCTTTTGCTACTGAACCTCCCTCTCTGTTGCTGGTTCCAGGTTAGCATGGCTGATCTATAGCATTTTTCAGCCAGGTTGGCACCAGTACCAAAATGTTCAGTCTAGGACTTGAACTGGTTCTGGTTCTTGCATTTTGAATATTAATGCACTGATGAAATAAGGGTTTAATTGTGATAATGATTTGCAGAGTGCAAAAAAAAAAAAAAAAGAAGAAGAAGAAGAAAAATATTACAATTTTATTCTGGTTACTGGCGACTGATTTATGCGGAATTTAATGTTGGTAACACCAATACAAAATCAGTTACTAAAATCATGCTTAAATAGTTAAATCCATATTGGTTTGTGTTTTATTTTTCTGTGATATTTACCAAATACTATATTTACCATATTTCCCCTCAGGTACTGCTTTGGCTGCTGTTTTCATTAATCTAGCTGTTGAAAACTTTTCGGGGTGGAAATATGCTGCCACTTTCTCTATAATACAGCACTCATATTTTGCTGGCTTTTTGGTGTTCATATTATTCAACTTGGGTCTTGTTTTATCTTCTGTTTTCATTGTGACAAAGTTTGCGCCAGCAGCTGCAGGCTCTGGTATACCAGAGATTAAGGGTTACTTAAATGGTAAGCAGTACCTATATTCAAAGTTGTATGCTATCACTTAGAATGAAAGTAAATAACTGAGGTATGTGCAGGAGTTGATACACCTGGAATCCTTCTTTTCAGAACTTTGATTGGGAAGGTATTTTTTTTTCTTTCTATGGTGTTGGTTGTTATGGCTGAGATAGAAGTATTAATGCCTGTTCTCTAATCTAGATTTTTGGAAGTATTGGCTCTGTGGGAGGTGGACTTGCTCTGGGTAAGGAAGGACCACTGGTTCATACTGGTGCTTGTATTGCTTCTCTTCTCGGACAAGTAAATTTTTTTCTTTTCAAACTAATTTATGCTTATTATAACTAGTATAATGCCTATATTAAGCTTTTTGAAGCATCACTTACAAGTTACAATAATCTTTCTACCTTATTTCAACACAGCTGTAGTCCACCTCTTTTAAGTTTTAACACCTGAGTCCTAGTTAGCTCTAAGTGCTTTGTGGGCTAGATCTTGTTTGCCCGGTTTGCCTATTTAAACCAATGGACTGGTTTGCCTCGACAAACTTACTTGTAAATACCTATAGATGCATCCTTCAAAAAGATTTTTTGTTATCCAAGTCGTCTTTCAATGTTGAAATGTCTTTAGGGGTTTCTATAAAAAAGTTTTTAGGAATATTTTTTTGGTTTAGTAGGATTTCCATTGAGAAAATGGATCTTTTCATTACATGAATGTAATTGATTTAATTCATTAAGATGTTTGTCTCAGAGTTGAACAAGTCAAAATCAACTTTGCAAACTCTTTTATTGAATCTGCATGGAGAATTTTTGTTCCTTTCTGTTGTTTATCTGGACGATTAAATTAACTGAGTAGATCATGCTAATTTTGTTCTGTTTGTATTATGTAGGGTGGAACCAAGAAGTACCACTTAAGTTCAAAGTGGGTACGGATTTTTGAGAGTGATCGTGATCGGCGTGATCTTGTATGTTACATTATTGAGTTAATAATATTTTGGTTACTCCTTCATTTTATCAGGAAATATTGTATTGTCTGATTATTTTCTGTTGCTCTCAGCAGATCAGTTGGATTTAATACATTTAATTGCTTCTATCAATTGGTTTGTGAAATTTGGTGTTTCTTTAGATGTTCTTGACTGTTTGCTAAATTTTTGAAAAGGTGACATGTGGATGTGCGGCTGGGGTTGCTGCTGCTTTTCGAGCTCCAGTTGGCGGTGTATTGTTTGCCTTGGAAGAAGTTACATCATGGTAATTAAACTAACCTTTTTTTACTATTCTTCTTAGTGTTCACAATTATTGTTTTCTTCTTTGTAATCATTTCTAATGATACAAAATGTTCCTATTTATGACTAACCAATAGATGCAAATAACAATGGCGAAGATAAATTAAAAATTTTCTTGACAAGCGAGCTCTTCTGTATATGTATTTTTTAAAAAATTAATTTCAAGTAATTGCTACGGGTTATTATCCTACAATTGATATTTTCTTGATAATCTCATTGGTGCAGTAGGATATCTTTAGAGTTGATAATCTCAGCCTTCCTGTTAGGTTTAGTCTTCATAAGATATATTGAATGTGGTGGCCAAAATAGGTCTACTAAATTGACAGTTCATGTATCAATTTGGGACTATCTGAAAATTGCTGGTTTATCTGATATTGACTTGAAGGAAACAGCTTTAATAGGGAAAGCTATCTGTGACT
Organism: Boesenbergia rotunda; assembly: GCA_024364735.1. Classification (NCBI taxonomy): domain Eukaryota; kingdom Viridiplantae; phylum Streptophyta; class Magnoliopsida; order Zingiberales; family Zingiberaceae; genus Boesenbergia; species Boesenbergia rotunda. The sequence goes on from JAGFNQ010004409.1 coordinate 202,931, forward strand.
TGATGCCTCAATGGACATATTGGAATTATCCAATTGCTACCACCACTGGTAGGTCAAATGGGTAAAGACAATCGTGGGTTCAGAGTCGCCAAGATCACTGAAGCACCAAATAATGATCATGCTTGTGTTGAATGACTCACCTTGATTTGAATTAGCTAATCTTGTAAACCATAAATCAACTACTTAATCATGTTTAGTTTCTTTCACTTTTGAATATGCACCTCAATTACAGTTCCAATTAGATAATATTTCCAACTAATCTGCAATGCAGATGCAGTGATCCATGTGGAATTTCGTTAAATGAAAACCATTTAATCACTTAACCAAAAGCCTCCAACTTTCTTTAAAATGGATCAATTAATAATTTGTGTTATCAACAATCTTCCTTGTTTTGGAGGTGGATTTATTTGGCCCAAGTCTATAGTATGGATTAATTTGAATGAGCACTTTTGGAATATTGACATTAGCAAGTTTCTAACAGAGGTCTAGTACCAAGTTAAAGGATAAAATTCATATCTAATTAAATTAACGAGTAAAATAATACACCACATATGAATGGATTCTGTGTCTAATACTCCTAGGTTGATTAGCAATCTGGTACTAAAACCTATTATTCTAACAATCTCTCTCATGTGTGAACATATATATTGCTTATGCTTAGCTTGTTGCACAGAATATATTATCCTGAAGTAGATATTTGATAAGTGGTAACTTTTACATTATCTTGAAGTAGATATTTTTTAAGTGGCAACTTCGCAGAGTCTGCAATGAAGAATGCTTTAATGTTTCGATGTCGATTCTTCTCGTAGAGTAAGCATTTCTTCAAAAGAGCGTTTAAGATATTATAAAATTCTTGTACTACTTCCGAATGATACTTCTAATGGGTTTTAAATTAACTTACTGAATGAACCTCAAAGCAGATATCTGTCGTAGAATATTAAGAAAAATTTCTCAGAACTTGTTGATGATGAGCGCAATTTTTGAAGTCATCATCACCTTCTCATCATAGTTTATGACTCAAAGTTATAATATCGTCTATGGTTGGCATCCATCTAGGTTTTTTTTTTGTAGACAATCCATCACACACTTCCTTTTTAACTGTAAGTGGAATTTCAATTCCAACAAAATCATGCGACTCTCATATCTTTGGGGACAACTTTAACTTTCACATACCAACTTCAGCAATGTGGCATCATTGTAAACGATGTAAGCAGCTATTCTTGTGGCATTATGCCCAACAAACACTAGTTTAATATTTCTGTTGCCTAAGATAATTTCTTGATTTCATTCAGTGACTTTGTTTGAGGCCATGAGTTGTCATTTTTATCTTGCATGGTTTAGTCTCCCATATTCCTTAGTGTTCTTCCTTGTCTACCTCAACAACAAGGTCACCATCTGAAAGAAACAATTTTCTCATCTTTGATTGATTGCTAAAGAACTCAAACACAAAATAATGTCCATCAAATGGTGAAGATGTCCTAAAACATTCAATATTGTAAGTCTTACCATATTTAACAAAATAATTGAGTGGTGTACTGATCAATTTTTCCATTTGGACTATCTATCTGTGATACTCGAAATCATAAAGTAGACCGACTCCAGGAGGTAGAGAAACTAGATCCAACAGTAAGCATCTCATTGATGACATGTTTCTATTGGATATCACCAAGGGCATCATGAAATGGTCTCAGTATTGTCACAAAGGATACAAAGAAAAAATGTGAAAAGATGACATCAAATGTGTGAGAGGAGCATGAGGGATGCATGGTGAGGGTGCACCTACCCTTCTAAAGAGTCATATGAAGTTAATTGCGTTGATTATAGAAATGGGCTAGTGAAGACTGAGGATCTATTGAGGGAGTTCCCTTCATTGATGATAACCTTATAATGGAGGAAAGACGATGTCGAATAACTGGTAGAGGAAGTGTTATAGACGCATGTGGAGATGGCAAGGAGTCCAAAAGATATGGCAATTCCAAAGAGTTTTAACTTCTGTAGATAAACAAGAACAATAAGACAATGAATCATAACAATTGCACCCTTCTGTGTGAGTACCGAAGAAAATTCAAGCGGAGGAATAACTTAGGTTGTAGTGTCCTAGTATAAGAACATGGAGAAAATATAAACAAACATAGTTCCCCAATAATCTATGATGTTAAGGATAGTGGTATAAGGTAGTTCTACCACTGAGCACAAGATGGAACATTAATAAGATACTTAAGGTGAGAATGGTCTTCTATGTCGCTGTTGTGGTCATATTGAACATAAGGAAATGAACTTCCTCTATGAACACTTGCATGAGAAAACATGACTAACAACTTGAGTAAGAACATCTGAAGAAGAAAACATAGAGGCTGCAGGTGCAAATGCATGAGAAGCATGAAGCACACGAGCTAAAGTATTGGAAAGAAGAGTTATTGTGGCATTTGCAAGTGTGTGTTTGAATAGCACCGTGAGAGTTTTTCAAGAGTTCAAAACTAAATAAAACATTGTTGATTTGGAATCTCCATTGTGGTGCTTCAGAAAGAACAATGGATATAGGATGATATATGGCAAATATTTTTCACTTGCCTTGGAGAAGGACAAAGTATTTGTGTTACAGTCAATTATCTTGATTTCAATAAAAATTTATATATACAATAAATCTGAGAGCCATTCTCCTCATGAGAATACATAAAATAGATATAATTTCATATCTCCTTCAATAGCAAGAAGCATCATGGAATAAGCTATGGTGCTTCCCTGTATTTGAATAGCTAAACAAAGTGACTGTCAGAACTCTTTCATCCTGAGTTACTAGCATCCTAGGCTGTGATGTGAGGTGACTATCCTTTCCACGAATCAACAATAATCTAAATGATCCGTGCACATGAAGATCATTGGAACCATTTAATTTGATATTGATTCTGTTTGGTCACTTGTATCTGAAGTAATTGGTATATGAGGATGCCAAGAGAGATGCATTGGTGATTTCATTAGAATATCCAGTTAGGCTGCAATTGTAACACAGAACAATGATGTTCTCCATGCTAAGCTGTTGTATATCCTGATTAAAATTTGTTTTAAGCGTTTAAATTGTTCATTAGCAAGTTCTGTTTTATTGATAATCAACATTAGATAAGACTAGTGATGATTTCAAACTAAATGAACATGAAATTTCATTTTGGTTCAATTTTGATACTGATGCTGGAATAAGACAAATAACTTGAAAACTTTGGTCTTATTTACTATTGAAGGTGGAGAAGTCAGCTTATGTGGAGAGTGTTCTTTACATCAGCTGTTGTGGCTGTGGTGGTAAGATCGGCAATGAACTGGTGCAAGAGTGGGAAATGTGGACATTTTGGTTCTGGTGGCTTCATTATCTGGGACATATCAGGGTCAGTATTCCATCTTATTATCCTTCAACATTTTCTTTTCATAATGCTTGATCAATTGATTCTGAATTTTGATAAATGCTCACTTAAAGTGGTCAAGAAGACTACTCGTTTCAGGAATTTCTTCCTATGGCTATTATTGGGGTGATTGGTGGTCTTCTAGGTGAGTCTTTCACGAGCCAAAATTTTTATGAATCTCCAAGTTGTTGAGATCGCGTATACAAATTTTGCTTAGCCTATTCGTTACCAAATGGCTTTTGCTGTGCTCTGTCATTCTCCAGGAGCCTTATTTAATCAGCTTACACTTTATATAACAAGTTGGCGGAGAAATTCTTTGCATAAGAAGGGAAACAGAGTCAAGGTATGCTATGGGGTAGTATTGCTTGAAATATTTTCTAGGTTAACATCTCTGTACTCCTTTGAGTTTAGTGATATTCCATTTACTCCCTTTCAATTTCAAGACCTCCACCTTTAATCCCTACAAATCAGGTAGACTGAAAGATTATAAAATCCCATGTATTGATCTTTAATATTACCATGCGTGATAACAAGGGATATTTTTTTTTTCCTTTCTGTACTTTTACATTCCACACGGGTTTAAAAGAGGTAACAAAGTGAATATTTAGTTTTTATTTTATTTTATTTTTGGGTGGGAGGACATGTAATTTTCCTATTCTCCGAAGTTTTAGTCATTTTTTACTATTTTTTAATATGGTCTTTTGATGCCTTATTATCAAGTGCTGTTTATATATCTGAAGTGGATGTCAACTCTTGTGCTTGTCTCAGATTTTGGAAGTTTGCATAATATCCCTTGTAACCTCTGCTATCTCTTTTGGCTTACCACTTCTAAGAAGATGCAGCCAATGCCCTGATGCAGAGGGCATTGAATGCCCCCGCCCACCTGGGACAGATGGAAATTTCGTGAATGTGAGAACTCTTTTGTATCTATTCCACCTTCTTGCTTATCAAGTATTATAACCACTTTGTGACCTTTCTTTCTTCAAACAAACTAGAAAATCTTCCATATATATTTTTGTTTAACAATCGTATATCTCTGTATACAGTTTCACTGTGCTACTGATAGAGAATACAATGATTTGGCAACAATCTTCTTCAATACACAGGTGTCCTTACCAATACCTTATGGTTTGTTCAGGAATGGAACTTCTTTAATTTTGCCCTGGTTTTTCATACCTTGATATTTCTGTGTCAGGATGATGCTATACGAAATTTATTTAGTGCAAAAACATTCCATGAGTACAGTGCGCAAAGCCTTGTCATCTTTTTGGTATTACTTTTATCATTTTGTTCAATCAAGCACTCATGTATGCTTTATTTCCTTGTTGCTCAAGTATAGATGTTACATTCTGCAAAATTTGAGATAGGTTACAGTTTAATATTGGTTATTGGAAGCTACCAAAGCATGGAGTAAAATCTTGGTCCTATATCAGCACTTTTCCTATGACGGACCAGTATTATTAGAGTAGTATATCTTGGCATTGGCCCATCCAATGTTTGATGCTTTTTACGACGTCTTTGTCCTGAAATACCTTATTTAAATGTCTGTTTGAACTAGTGAATTGATTAAAATTTGAATGAAACGGGACAACGCTTTCCTTGTCTCCATGGCATTCTTTGTTTATATCTACCACATCAATGTTGAATTGTAGTGAATCACTTCATCCCCTCCTCATCACTACACAAGAAGCTAACAAGAAGACAAATTGCCTACATCAGATATCACCAAGATGATGATAGTTCCCGTAATCCATGTTGCATGAGAACACTGTCGATTGTCAAATAGTTTTTTGAGGGCCATGTTATGACTAATTCATGAGAAAATAGGATGGTGAAGGGTCCTTAACCAACTTGTCCAAGTTAAGTATTTTTTGTTTTACATTTGACAAGCTGCCACTGGGCTTCGACATTTGAATATAAAGTCTGCATAATTTTATTGTGAAAGAAATGATAAATGATCTGTTTAGAAATTTATAGTGAGTTATTGTGAACTTGGAATATAAGTGTTTGGGAGTTGTGGGGGCCTACATAAGCATTTAATGATTCTCAACATCCAAATGGTGGCCAAACACATTCGCTGAATTCTTGTATGAAAACTGAATAACTCGTGATCTTAGAACACTTTCAATTGTCAAATAACTAAGGGGGCGTTTGGTTTGCATTTTCCAGTCTGTTTTCTATTTTCATTTTCTGTAGAAAAATGCGGTTTTCTGGAAACATGTTTGGTTTGCATTTTCCAGCTTTGTTTTCCAGAAAAAAAACATAGCGTTTTCTGGAAAACTGGAGAATGAAAAAAAAGTCATTTTCCAGAAAATTAGAAAATGCCGTTTTCTGGAAAATGAAAATGGAAAATGGAACAAACCAAACGCCCCCTAAATTTGCTCAGATTTATCTTAAAGCCGGAGTTAACAATTTTTACCAAAATAAACCTCAGTGGCTCAGATCAAACTGAAAAAAAAAATTAAGATAATGCAACACTAGTCACTTGTGATATTGCAGCTTGATCTAGCATATTGATTTGTTGATGCCTAAAAAATTAGATATCACAGAAAAAACACAAATCCTAGAATGGTGACTAACTCTAGTTTAGTGCACTTGATAATGAGCTAGATTGTAAATCATGATTGCATCTGATTGGATTGTCCTAAACCAAAATTTTAATATCCACAAATTGGTAAAAACATGAGGCCACAAGTTTTTTTCCATTATATATATATATATAATTTTTTATTATACTTGAATAGATTTTTTTAAATTTTTTATTAGAAAAACCTTATTTTTTTAGTTCAAGCTGAAAACTCATATTGCAACCAATTAAAAATTTAAATATTTAGTTTGATTTCCTTTTAGTTTATTGGAAATTGAACCGAATAGAAAAATGATTGAAGTTATGTATCTTTCATATAATTTAATTAGGAGTGTTCACTAAAATTAATCTGACAGATAAACTTATATATGTTCTTAAAATCAAATAGAATTGGCATATGAGTCAAATTCAAACTGAGCTTAAACTATTCAATTTGATTGCATTTAGTTGGAGTTAAAGCAAGTTAATGACCAAATATGACATTTTTTTAGTTTAAATATTTTCCAGTGACATATATTTTTAAATTTACGAACAAATTAAAATTGAATTGAAATTTCAAGATGTTTCAACAAACTGAAACAAACAAAATGATTTTCTTAAAAAACTAATTGAAAATATATTAAATTAAACTCAAATAAAATAAAAAGTTTGGATCAGTTTGTCCAAGTGAAGAATTGAAAATGGTCTTTTTATTTTTCCATATTTAATGTTTCTAGCACTTATGATTCTTTTTGATTCATGATATCCTACGTTTGACTGAACCTGATATGTCCGTTCTTTCCAACCAATGTCAATAAAAAAACACATCGCGTGAATAGTTTTACTCTGATTCTTTTCCAGGTTATGTTTTATTCCCTGGCAGTGGTGACATTTGGGACTGCTGTTCCAGCTGGACAATTTGTGCCGGGTATAATGATTGGATCAACTTATGGACGTCTCGTCGGAATGTTTGTGGTCAAATTCTACCAAAAACTAAATGTTGAGGAAGGAACGTAAGTGCTGCTTCTTTTCAGTTTTCTCGTGCTATTTGAGTACTCTTTCCTGTAACTTCAAATTAATTAATATATCAAACATCATCATTCATAGCATGCACAAGAGCATCATCAGTATAAATGAATTAGTTGCCAGATAGGGAGAATAGATATGACAAGACAAGATATCCAATAATGACCATAAGTAAAAAGATTTTTTAGGAGTAATTTTTGATTCTATCAATTTCTGGGCTCAACATTTCATTTCATTATCTTATTGAAGGGATGTGATATTGGGGTATGACGATTCTAGTTTTTTTTTAATATCAAGAACCAATAGTTAGTGACGTGTGTCGTTTACTCTTTAAATTTAATTCCTTCTTAGATATGCTCTACTTGGCGCTGCTTCTTTTCTTGGTGGTTCCATGCGGATGACTGTTTCTTTATGTGTCATTATGGTTGAAATTACAAATAACTTGCAGCTCTTACCCCTTATCATGCTGGTTCTTCTAATATCAAAGGTATGAATTTGTTTATTTTTAACAAGCATAATGAGTTCAGCAAGCATGTTAATTTACTTTTTCTTCTGTCCAGTCTGTTGGTGATTTTTTTAATAAAGGCCTATATGAAGAACAAGCTCAGTTGAAAGGCATTCCTTTACTTGAATCTCGACCAAAGCTTTATATGCGTAACATGACAGTTAGGGAGGCCTGCAAGAATCAAAAGGTTCTTATTTAGCATACTCTTCAAAAATATGAATAGCTCTTTTATTCATATTTTTATTTAACATTTGACTGCCTTTGCATTGAAAGGTTGTGTGCATTCCCCGCATAGCTAAAGTTGGGGAAATTATTTCAGTGTTGCGTAGCACCAAGCACAATGGCTTCCCAGTGAGTCAAAACTCAGAACATTTTGATATTCATAACTTAGTTTATTAGTTATTGTAATTGATTCACATGGTTTATACTAGGTGGAAGACCAAGGGTATAATGGCGAGACACACGTTATTGGTCTCATTCTTCGCAGGTATCTTCGTTTGTCATCACACAGAAAACTTTGCTTGTTGGAATAATTGATCAAAGTGTGGCTCAGTTCTGTAATGTTTTGATTTTGCAGCCATTTATTGGTACTTCTACATTCTAAGGTGGATTTTCAAAACAATTCTTTTCCTTGCGAGATGAGAGGAATATCCAACAGGTATGTGCCTTTTTTTACTTTAAAATTTTAATCAATTTTTTTCTTCTTTACAAATGAGTGACTGCCCATTTCTTTTCATTTCCTTTTCTAGGCACTTGAGTGATTTTGTCAAACCTATTTCAAGCAAAGGAATGTCAATTGAGGAAATTCATCTGACTGAAGATGAAATGGAACTTTATCTCGATCTTGCACCGTTTCTAAATCCTTGCCCATACATTGTGCCAGAAGACATGTCTTTGGCAAAGGTAAATGGAACTTTTTGTATTTGCGTTGGAACTAGTTTCCTCTGCATACTCATCTATGAAATCAATAATGACAGGTGTACAATCTTTTCCGGCAATTAGGACTGAGGCATATATTTGTTGTTCCTCGTCCTTCACGTGTTATGGGTTTAATCACTAGGAAGGATTTGTTAGTTGAGGTGAGATGACAGATTGTCATTTATGAGAATCTGGTGGTGACACTAATGTTACATTTGAATTACAGGAGAATGATAATTCTGCCACCGTGGAACTTCAATCAACTAGTGTAAGGTCTCTACACCACTTCACTTTAGTTGCTCAGTGATTCAGAATTTGTCTTTTATCCGCCTGTGACGACCTAGTCATGGCCGGTCCCAAGCCCGGATAAAGGAGGAGGGTTGCGTTAGGTTGCCAGCCAGCGTAAAAAAAACTATGGCAAATACTCAATGAATGGATCCATTAAAGTATTATGCTAATGCTAGGATGTTCCCCGGAAGGAACGCGTTGCAGGGTCCGACTGTAACGTCTCGGCAAGGACCGCTACATCTCCAGAACCCGGGTGTAGTGCTAAATATGCAAGGGTTCGCGTTGCAGGGTCCGACTGTAACGTCTCGGCAAGGACCGCTACATCTCCATGAGAACTTGGGTGTAGTGTTAAATAGGCAAGAGTTCTCACACCATAGGTGGACTAAGAATAAATATTATAAGAAAAGTAATAGTCTCAGATTTGGAACATGGAATATAGGAACTCTCACTGGTAAAACAATGGAGGTAGTAGATACAATGATTAGGAGAAAAATTAGTATTTTGTGTGTGCAAGAGACAAAATGGGTAGGTGAGAAGGCAAAAATGATAGAGAACTCGGGTTTTAAGTTATGGTATACAGGAAAGAGTAAAACAAGAAATGGAGTGGGTATTTTTGTAGATAGTTCTTTAAAAGATGAAGTTGTTGGTGTAGTTAGAAAGGGGGATAGAATTATAGCTCTCAAGATAGTAGTGGCGAAAGAAGTTGTGAACGTAATTAGCATATATGCACCTCAAGTAGGATTAGATGAAGAAACTAAATCAAGATTTTGGAGCGATTTAGATGAGGTATTACAAAACATTCCACCAAATGAAATGATTTTAATAGGAGGCGATCTAAATGGACATGTCGGAGCGAAAAATGAAGAATATGAGAGAGTACATGGGGGTTATGGGTTTGGAACAAGAAATGAAGAAGGAAAAACTATATTGGATTTTGCGATAGCATATGACCTTATACTAGCTAATACATTTTTTAAGAAAAAAGAAGAACACTTGATCACATTCAAAAGTGGGAATAATAAATCACAAATTGATTATTTTATGGTTAGGAAGAAAGATAGGAAGATTTGTAAAGATTGTAAGGTTATCCCTGGAGAAAGCTTAACTACCCAACATAGATTAGTAGTGTTAGATATACGCCTTAGTTATAATATCAATAGAGGAAAAATATACACGACTCCTAGAATTAAGTGGTGGAAGTTAAAGGATGGGAAGCAAAACATATTGAAGGAGAAGGTAGGAATACAAGCATTAGATGAAATATATAGCGACTCTAATACGACATGGGATAAGATGGTATCAAAGTTGAAAATAGTAGCTAAGGATGTACTCGGTGAGTCAAAGGGGCATGCACCACCAAGGAAGGAATCTTGGTGGTGGAATGAGAAAGTACAAGAGAAAGTGAAAGAAAAACGAATAGCTTATAAGGAATTATATATTTGTAAGAACGAGGAAAACTTAAAAAATATACAATAGCCAAGAAAGAGGCTAAGAAAGCAGTGAATGAAGTAAAAAATAAAACTTTTGAACGATTATATCAAAATTTAGATACAAAAGAAGGGGAAAGAGACATTTATAAAATAGCTAAAGCAAGAGAAAGGAAAACAAGAGACCTTAGTCAAATAAGATGTATTAAAGATGAATGCGATAGAGTACTAGTAAATGATAGCGAAATAAAAGAGCGGTGGAAGATTTACTTTCATCAACTTTTTAATGAAAGTTTAGGGGACCAACTTGACTTAGGCAATTTAAGTATTTCAAATGAGTATAGAAATTTTAATTTTCATCGGAGAATTCAAATTTCAGAAGTAGAACAAGCTTTGAAAGGGATGCAAAATGGAAAGGCCGTGGGACCGGATGATATCCCAATAGAGGTATGGAAATGTTTAGGGAAAAAAGGTATTGAATGGCTTACAAAATTATTTAATTTAATATTGAAAACAAAAAAAATGCCTAATCAATGGAGGGTAAGTAGTCTAGTTCCCTTATATAAGAACAAAGGAGACATACAAAATTGTGCAAACTATAGGGGTATTAAATTAATGAGTCATACCATGAAACTTTGGGAAAGAGTAATAGAAAAAAGATTGAGGAAGGAGACCACGGTAACCGAAAATCAATTTGGGTTCATGCCTGGAAGGTCGACAATAGAAGCTATACATCTTCTTAGGCAATTAATTGAAAAATATCGGGAGCAAAAGAAAGATCTACACATGGTATTTATTGATTTAGAAAAAGCTTATGATAGGGTACCAAGAGAAATTATATGGAGAATTCTAGAAAAGAGAGGCGTTAGCGTAACATATATTGACCTAATTAAAGATATGTATGAAGATGTAACGACTAGAGTGAAGACTTCAGGTGGATTGACTGAAGCATTTCCAATAAGGATAGGGTTACATCAAGGATCAGCTTTAAGTCCCTATCTTTTTACACTAATCATGGATGAACTCACTAGGCACATTCAAGATACAGTGCCATGGTGCATGTTGTTTGCAGATGATATTGTTTTGATAGATGAGACACGTGAAGGAGTAAATGCTAAACTAGAATCTTGGCGGGAAACTCTAGAAATGAAAGGTTTTAGGCTTAGTAGAGTAAAGACTGAATATATGGAATTTAAGTTTAGCAATGCTAGACGTAGTGAAACAATTGTTAAGATAGGAGATGATGAGTTGTCTAAAATCGAGAACTTTAAGTATTTAGGATCGTTCTTGCAAAGTGATGGAGGAATTGAGAGAGATGTCTTACATAGAATACAAGCAGGATGGTTGAAATGGAGATTAGCATCGGGTGTCTTATGTGATCGTAAAGTACCTCTAAAACTTAAAGGGAAGTTCTACAAAACGGCAGTTAGACCTGCTATGTTATATGGTGCTGAATGTTGGGCTATGACTCGAGCACATGAGCAAAAGATGAAAGTTGCAGAGATGAGGATGTTAAGGTGGATGTGTGGACATACGAGGATGGATAGAATAAGAAATGAGAGTATTAGAGAGAAAGTCGGAGTTGCATCTATTGAAGAAAAATTTCGGGAGACACGTTTGAGATGGTACGGACATGTACTTAGAAGACCAATAAATGCCCCTGTTAGACGATGTGAAACTATGATAAATACGCACATTAAAAGAGGGAGAGGAAGACCAAAAAAGACTTGGTTGGCAACAATAAAACAAGATAAATTTTATTTAAATCTAGATGATGATATAGTAGGGGATAGAACTCAATGGCGTAAAAGGATCCATATAGCCGACCCCACCTAGTGGGATAAGGCTTTGTTGTTGTTGTTGTTGTTGTTATCATTGGTATTTTACATGCATTAGTCAAACAAGTGGAAGTCATACGCATCTATGCCTCCTTGCAAACAAATATTTCTTGTTGGGCACATGGCCAATCAACAAACTTTCTTGTCTCAAAGCTTCTTGTTGAAATTTATCCAACCTTGAGGATTCCAGACAATTGCAAATGTTAGGGTGTGCCCTAATTGTATTTGATGCTTTCATATACTATCATTAAGTGACCAAACTCAATCTGTTTTTTTTTACTAACCAATGATAATTATTCTGTTTCTTTCTTTTTTATGAAGAAAAAATAGAATCAGTCTGCTTGTTGAAATTGTTTTTGCAGTGTATTCTAATTGACGGCTTTTGTTTGTATTGCAGAGATCAACATCAAGATAGAAGAGCAAATGTCCGACACACACATCTGGAACACCCTCTTCTGGATAGTCTCCTCTTCCAAGAATAGCAATATACTATCGTCGGTGGCATCGCATCAATATTCTATATACATTACCGTCCATCATGCTATGGAGGACGTTATTATTATATACTGGATCATTCTCAATGTGCAATATAGAGCAAACTGGAAAGTCTTCTTTCGTTATTATTTTTGCCTTAACGTCTTTATAATAGGGAGAATAGATGGTGGAATTATTTTGCAGGGCCAAAACTCAAAAGTAGCCACAGGTTCAGTAAATAGAAATGTAAAGCTTCTACCAGCAATAAGTGGTTGAAAAGATGCGATTGTACATGTTACTTTTTGTGTAATATTCATGAACATTTGATCTGTTCGGATATTAACATCTTGATAGTGTAATCAATTGCATCAAAAAGGTGATTATGTTTATCTCAAGTGTTTCTTACCGTCTATTTTACCGAGTACGACGGTCAAAGGTTTAAGAGTGTGAGGTGTTTGCTTTTTTCAATTTAGCATCTTGTGGGACAATATTTAAACATCTGAGCACGCATTGTGATTTGCCTAGATCCAAAATAGTTTACAACGTCTATTAGTCAGAATAAAAAAGTAATATTTCACATATAACTTTGTGTTTCGTATTTTATTTCGTTCTTATCTGATTTTGCTCGGCTCAAGTAAATTCACAGCCATGATGGGCACAAGATATTGAAGAGAATTTGACACCATAATGAATCTCCAAGAAGAGTTCCCAGTAAAAAGCTATGAAAAACCCAAAACTATATTCTAATTTATTAAAATAATTGTTGTCTCTTGTTTATTAAAAATATTAAATTCGTAATTTATATTTGAATTTTATTAGCAATAAGACCAACTACAATGTGAGAGATTTGAATCTGAAACAACACACGACAGTCTCGAACGAGAAACAAATGAGTTCTTGCTTGACTTATTACATACTTAGGGTGCGACTCAAGTTACAACAAACTCACAAATTATCATCCATCCATTTTTATCAATCATACGCGAGGGCCACGACAAAGGCAACGACCCCCAGAGCGTATGAAACCATCCCGGGGTACCACACTCACATCAGCACTCCGAGCCAGGACCGGGATTGGGGATATGGGGAAGGAAGGGCCTTGTGTTCCACTGGCCGGCTGGATGGCGGAGAGCAGGGGAATACCATCAGTAGGGGCTTTAAGCCCAGCAAGCCCTCCAACCAAAAAAATTTAATATATATATATATATATATATATATATATATATATATATATATATATATATATATATATATATAAACCTAATATTTTAAGGAAAAATTTGAGAAAACTCCCCAACATCAAATTGGACTTTGCATGCACTCCCCAACCAAAAATTTCTTTGCATGCACTCCCTGATGGGATTGACAAGACAGTTTTGTGTGTTATTTTTTTTATCAGTATAAATGAATAAAAATTCAGTATAAATCATAAAGATTTGAGTATAAATTGTTTGAGATTGAGTATTAATTTAAGAAATTTGAGTATTATTTGAAAAAAATTTGAGTATACATTGTTTCAGTATATAGTAAAAATTTCAGTATACATTATTAAAATTTAAGTATAAATTGATTTAGATTGAGTATTATTTAAAAAAATTTGAGTATAAAATTTAGAAATTTGAGTATGTGAGGTTGCATCCACCATATCAAGATTTTCACATGAGGGGTCACCAAAATTTTATACTCAAATTTCTTAAATTAGTACTCAATCTCAAATAATTTATACTCAAATCTTTATAATGTATACTGAGTTTTCACTCTTTTATACTCACCACATCAAGATTTTCACATGAGAGGTCACCGAAACTTAGTACTCAAATTTCTTAAATTTGTACTCAATCTCAAATAATTTATACTCAAATCTTTACAATGTATACCGAGTTTTCACTCTTTTATACTCAATCCATTGGGGAGTGAATGCAAAGAATGTATCAAATGGGGAGTGCATGCAAAGACCAGTTTGTGATTGGGGAGTTTTCTCCAATTAACCGATATTTTAATTATATGAAAATCAAAACTTGCGCTTCTTTATTTTTGTATTCTTGTCTTCTTCGTCGGCCATTCTTCACCAAATCACTCGTTATTCACTCAGGTTAATCTTACTCTTAAGATCATGTGCATATTTAATAACTATTTTCATTTTTTCATTTACTTTTCTTTTCTTTTGCTTTGCTTTTCTTTTTTTCCTTATACTTTTCCGTTCTTCACCAAATCACTCAGGTTTATTTTTCTCTCTCTCAATAATAGGTTTCAGTCTTCTACTGATCTACTCTTCTGCACTTGAAAATTAATCTTCACTCTTCAACCTTGACTGTTTAGGTATGTAATTATGAATTTATATTTTATCATGTTGGGATCAAAATGTTTGATATTTTGTTCGTGTGTTTGTGTGTACGTAATTTGTTTTTTTTTTGAGGTTGATAAATTGTTTTGCTCTAATTTGTGTTCAATTGGGGAAGATGAAATAGTTGATTTGAAATTATCAGGAGAATTTGGGATAATGAGATTTGATTTAGGTAGTAAATAATTTTTATTTGATATTTTTTAAATTGTTATTCACTACAAAAAAATTCGGATTTTGCAACAAAATTTGCAACGAATTTTTTTTCAAAATTCGTTGCAAAATAATTTGGCGACGAATTTAGCAACGAAAATATTTTCGTTGCTAAATTCTCGTCGCCAAATTTGGGGTCGAACTATAAAAAATTTGTTGCAAATCTGCAACGAATTTTGCGACAAATAAATTTCGTTGCAAATTTGCGACAAAAATAATTCGTTGCTAATCTGCAACGAAATTTGCGACAAAAATAATTCGTTGCAGATCAGCGACAAATAAAATTCGTTGCCAATCTGCAACGAAATCTGCAACGAATTTTCTTCGTTGCCAATTTGCAACGAAAAACTTTCGTTGCAAATTTGCGACAAATTAAATTCGTTGCTAATCTGCAACGAAATTGGGACAAATTTATTTTCGTCGCAGATTTGCAACAAATATAGTTAAATTTTTTCATTACAAATCTACAAATTTAATATGAATCTGCAACGAATTCTGCGACAAATTCAAATCTGCCACGAATTCTGCAACGATTAATTTTTGTCGCAAATCTGCAACGAATAAATTCGTTGCAGATTTCCAACGAATTCTGCAACAAATTTTATTCGTTGCAAATTTGCAACGAATTCTACAACGAATATATTTTTATCACAAATTTACGATAAATTTGCAACAAAATTTTTTTGTTGCAAAATTCGTCGCAATTTTTAAAAATTATTTTAAAAAAAAATAATCAACTAGAATGGCTAATCCTAGTTTATACCTTGTATTTTCCATGCATGAAGACAAAATTCCATGCATGAAGACAAAAATCCAGCGGCCAACCAAGAATCTAATCTTAGATTCGGTTAATATAAATGATGCTTTCTTAATTGCATAGCTACATATCCAAGAGAAAGTTCTCTAATCACTGTAGGAAGGTAGCTCAAACAAATCACTTGCTACTTCATAGACCAAATCCATTTATTAGAGTGCTAAGTTCCAAGGTTACATCAACACTAAAAAAATTATTCAGCAACACCATCACCAGGTTCATTACCAGCTTCCCTATTCAGGAGGGACATCATCAGTGACCATTGGCTAAAGAACCATTTTCCCCATGTGTAGCTTCCTCTACATCCTTCCTTGCATAATATCGACAGTACATGGAGTCAAGATTCACGAGGTAGAAGGTTCCAGGTGTCAGGAAGCTTGTGTCTCTGCTTGTTTCGAAGTCCTTGGCTCTGTATCTGTGTTCCATCAACTTCAATGTCTCCACAAACTTTTCAGGTGTAACCTAAAGAAGCAAGTAGAACATATAGAAACTTTGAACTAGTAGTAAGAAGAATTAACTAGTTTCCTTCATCGAGGTTGCATACCACATGTCTTTCAAGATTTTCTGATACATTAAGAACGGAAGCAATGTTTGACAGGCTAAATGGATGTTGCCCATTCTGAAGTTTGAAAGAAAACATAGTTGAGGTAAGGCCACTTCCATATGAGAACATACACAATCCGCTGGCCAACCTACACAAATATAGAAAACTAAATTAACACCATTTATTTGAGTTCTTGAAAATATGGCAATAAAAGAAATTATGTTACCAGAGTTTATGTTGTTGTGGATGACAGATGCAAATGCAGCATAAAGTGATGCAGTGTGCATATTTCCGAGTTGTTTTTGGCAACAAAAGTAGAGGGTTGAACTTTTGCATCATATAGAGGTTTGGCAACTTGCCTGTGAAGCCTGAACAGTTTTAAGAATGAAATGAGCTAATAGGATTATAAATCTAAATTTTCATCAGAATAAACAAACAAAATAATTACCTTTTCAAGATCACGACTTACATAACTTTCATCATCACTCAATTTTGTAAAAGGCTCGAGCTTCTCTTTCGCATCCTTCACAACAACACTAACCACAACGAGAAAACAGAGTTTAATCATCATCATGGAAGAGGAAAAAATTGCTATAATTATTATTTATGGATGTCTTATAATTAGTTAGTACTGAATATTTTCAGCTCGTAATGATCTATTTTCAATGAGATTCTAAATTCAAAGATTTAGACAGGATTCTAGTTATGAACAAAGAAATTTCAGCAAAAACAGATTAGTGCCGGATGGTCTCAAATTGCTCCATTTCATTCCAATGAGAATTGGAACAACAGAGCTTTATCTATAGCCTATTGTGGTTTTACCTTTGAGTCCAATCCGTAGCAAGCCCAATCAGCCACTTGGTGCAGATCCTCATCAGGGCACATTAAATTACCATATATATTGTAGACGCTATTACTGATTTTGAGAAGCTTAGTTCCTAGAGTTGAATATCGTTGGGTCTCACAATAAATAACCCAAATAGTTTTGTAGCTAACCCTGAGGAGATTGTGACCTCAAGACAAAATACATATAAAAGCATTAAACTGCAACTCAACTGACAAGGTGGAAGGAACTCTTTTAATTATACAACTGAATGAGAGAGTAGATTTGAAACAAGATAAGATGGATCTGGAAGTTACAGTTGTGAATGAACAGGCAAAAAGCCAGTACCATGCATTTCAGTTAATTGTGTTATAGATCATCATAAACATTTGTAGACAGGTACTAATTGATAGCCAACATAAGGGTTACTGTATGAACCGACAATACAATTTCTATACAATGTTACCGATCAGATGGTTAGCATGAAAAACATTAAACAGTGTTTAAAGATGAGATAGTCCTCAATTTCACGCACATTCTGTGCTTACCATCCAAAAATTTAATTGGAAATCATGAAAGAACGAGCTGCGAAGTCTATTGTTTTGATTCTTTTGATTGGATAAATGACCTAATAGTGTTCTTTCAAGCACAGAAGGCTGAAACTGACCAGAGAAAGGATAAATTCCAAATACCATTAAGCGTCATCTATTATGTGATATCAGTATTGGGAACCTATAATTAGCATGTAAATAAACTAATGGAAAAAGGATATAACAAGTTCCAGTGAGTATTTCTTGAGCAGGCATTAAAGATAACAAGCCAGAAGCAAGAAAACTCAAATAAAAAAATTCTAATCTTTAAAGAAAGATAATGTATTTCTAAAGAAATTAAGGAGTACTTTTCCCTAAGAAAGGTCAAGACAAAACAGGATAAGGAAAGTTGACAAGAAATAACCTTGTATTCCTCAGGAAGTCATTAAAGTAGAGACGAGCAAAAGCTTTCTGTACTAGCTGTTGTGAAACAATAAAAAGATATCGAACAAAAGTGGTTTAAAATTTGAAGACAAAAAGAAACAATAAATTATGAAATATATCAGATATACCTTGTTATAGGGAGAATGGAAAACAAAATAATCTGAATCAGAGATTGCAAACGGTTTGCCTTCAAAATTTTCAAACCTAACAAAATCAAATGAGTCACTTAGAAGATTCGTATGAAGATGGAAAAAGTTAACAGTCAACCAAGTCTATGTTTACCTGGGTGATGGCTGGCTGCGGCCGATCCGGGCGTGGCAAAGAAGATCCGGCGAGAAGGAGGTCCACCGAGTTGCCGGGAAGAAGATCCGGCGAGAAGAAGGAGAAGAACGGTAANCTGAATTTTGCAAAGTTGCATTAGTTGATTTAATTGTCCATTGGTTGAGTTATAACTTGCTATCACTTGTTTGATTCATTGAGTTGAGTTCTCTCCTTTCTCATTGCGATTTCGTTTCCAATTGCAACCCAAAACCCGAATATTTATTTCAAACCCGAAAACACAAACGACAAATAAACACGAGCTCGAATCAAACAACCTCGACTAGTCCCTCGGAAAAATACGACCTGTAGCCCCTTTACTACGTTTTCATATTTTGATTGCAAAAAGGGTTTTCAGCTTTCTAATATCTAAATTTGAGACCCACATTTCGTGACACTCTTTCGGGTTCATCAATACCATAAGTAACATAACCCCCATATAATACATACAATGTCATAGGAAGCCATTAGAACACATGATTGGGGCTAACCATAATTCCTAGCCCTAGATTAGGTCTTGGCCGAAACTTATAAGGGGTCTTAAGTCTATGGAAAATTCATATAATTTACAATTAACATCCATTATATCATAGGAAATCATAATAAGCATGCTGGAGGGTTAGATCTAATCCTAACCATGGAAATGGAGAGGTGGCCGAAACTTCATGGGGGTCTTAGGGTGCTACAAAAATTCCACAACTCACAATTCATTCTTTATTTATCATGAGAAGACATTAGGAATCATAAGTGAGGTCTTAACATCATCCCAAACCCAAAAGATTGCTTGGCCGAAACCCTAGAAAGCCCTAATCCATAGTTTCTTAACATAGAGTTCAAACAAAATTTTATATCATGAAAAACAACTTTAAAACTATTATACCACAGGTGAGGGAGTCTTACATCTTTTATCTTGGTTATAAACCTTAAATAGAGAAAGAAAATGAAAATATTCTTGACTTTAGAACACCCCTTGCCCTTGTAACCTTGAAGAAGAACTTGGATCTACAAGAGGGAGTCCTCTTGTGAAGTTTTCGAAGGGGAAACCCCTTGGTGAGTCTCTGCAAGGAGGAGGCAAGGAGGAGGAAGAAGAGAGGAGAGGAAAAGCCTCGGTGGAAGAAAAGTAACTTAAGCCTCTTCACTTCTCATCCATCCCTTTTATACTAAGTGAAGGGGCATGATACCTCTTCACATGGTGTCTCTTCCACTTCCTTTAGTCTCAACTAAATTCTTCTCTCTTTCCCAATAGCACTTTCTTGCTAGGTGAATTAGTTAGTACATACATGATGAGGCTTTGCCTCTATTCTAGGTCCAAGGTTCAATCCTTGGTACATGCATTTTTTTATTTCATTTACTCTCATTTTTGGCAAGGCCCACATAAGAGCCCACCAAGAGTCATGCTAATATTCCTAATTGGAACTCATTTCTATTTATATTAAAATTCTACCCAAGGTCCACTAATAGCCATGGTACTAGAATGACCCATGTAAGACCCATTAGTACTTAGCTTTTTAATTCATATAAGAAATCATGCTAAGGTTCATGCTAGTATTCATATATTACTCAAGAATCCATATAGACATGATCAATATTTTAAAGAAAAATATTGAGAGGATTTTACGGGTGTTACATACTATTTGTCCACAAAATATTCAAATTATTTTTATAAATAAAAATTAGATATGCTTATTCATGTATCTTGGATTCTGATTTTTGGCTCAAACTAATATAGCAACGATCGAGTACAGAGGGCCACAGGAGGTAGTTGGGAATTAGAGGCAGCGGGTTGACAATTTGACATGGATTCTCATCAATAATGCCCTGTTTATATTATCATTTCACAAGTATACAATAATAATTAAGTCTTTATCTCACTAATTAAAATTAATTTATTTTAATTTTTTACCCAAATAAATTTTGAGTGATCGTCGATTATTACTAAACAGTACTGATTTCCAATTTTCCATTAATGACTTTGCCCTGTGGAAATCGAATAGGTCTAAGTATAGGAGTTCAAATATTAAGTTGGTTTAATTTAGGTTAGCTGATTTGATATATTTTCCTTGTTGATAAGCATTATAAATTGTATTTTCTATTTTTTTTTTAATTTTGGTAGACCTCTAACTAAATCAATTAATTTTTGAAATAAGTCTTATGTAAGTGTGACCTAGTCTTCTATGCAACAACTTAATTTCCTCTTATAGTGCCAGTAGACACTTAAGTGAGGAACTTGAAAGATCAATTGTGTAGATGTTATTTCTCATAATTCTTTTAAGTGTTATTTTAGGATTTTCATTGTTTTTAATTAAACATTCAAGGTTTGAGAATGTTACTAGATAATTGAAATCACACAATTAACTAATACTAATACTAAATAGATTAAACTCAAACTTATCAACTAATAGAACTTTTCGAATAAGATTGGAACTCAGTTCGATATTACTTGTTCTGATTATCTTAAATTTTTCGTTATTACCAAAAGTAACTAATCCTAGATTCTTGAGTTTCAGTTTGATAAATTAAAGTAACTAATCCTAGATTCTTGAGTTTCAGTTTGATAAATTTCAATCTTTTTCTAGTTATTGTCTGGAACATTTACTATCTAATATCTTGGTCTAAATCTCTATGTTCCTATACATAAAATATTTGATTTGGAGCCAACTTAAAATTGGAGTTTTACAATGGATTTATTAATCTTTACTAATACTTTTCAATCTCACTCATTCAAGGTTATCGATTAGTTTTATGAGTTCTTTATGAGATGAATTCCAATATAATCAACTAGATTTGATTAGTTGGATTTGTTTTAATTAAGTTAATTTTGTTTAATTTTATTAAGTTTTAATTAAGTTAATTTTGTGTAATTTTATTAAGTTTTAATTAAGTTAAGTTTAGATTAATTGATACTGATTGTTTAGTTTTAATTTATGTTGGTTTAACTGTTTAAGTTATATTATGCTAACTTTAATTAAGTCTTAAATCCATCTCACTCATTTCTAAGTTTTCAAACATGTAACCTTATATGATTTGTGAGATGATTGTCAGTTTTATCTATATCAATTTAATTTGAAATATAAAGATTCATTGACATTGATTTAGAATTAAATTGAAGAATTAGTTAGTTAATTACACATTTCAAAAATTAGCTTCTAGGTTGTGACGAGGCACAGAGATTCTTGGATATCGGAGCAACGATCATTTCTAGACAAAGTTTTTTAAAAAAATTATATACATAACTTTTTTCTTGAAAAATCATGGTATAACTAGTCTAGTACGTATGTGATGATGTAGTTTAGATTAGTTTCACTTAGCTAAGTAGACTAAGTAGGGTACGCCCTACCCTACTTTACTCCCTAGACTAAGTTTCCCTAATGTATTATCATCTCGTCCTACCTTGATACTAGGTTAAGCAAGTGTTAAGCAAGCCTAAGTTATTATCAAACCATTCTAAGCAAAAAGAAATAAGCATGCAAAGAAATCTATAATTCAAACAAACATACAATTTTATCTAATAAAGAAAATAGTTTTTCTATTGGTTTTCCTAAGATCATAACCTCGATAAGATCTATTTAAGTAATGAATTTGACCCTTAAGGATATAATATTGGTGATCCGGTCGAAATGTTTTGTGACCCGGTCGGGCATCTTTGTGAGTCAGCCGGATGGTTTTCTTTGTGCGAGCCAGGAGCCCGGTTAAATCGAGCCCAGCCGAGGGCAACTTGATGGGAATGACCCAGGCCCGACACGGGTCGGGTAGCGCAGAATAAAAGCAAATACCAGGGAGTGTCTAGTCTGCCGCGGCTGTCTGAGCACGTTCCTTGAGGCCGAGCACTCGAGGTCGAACCCCTGAGGTCGGACACTCGGGTCACACACCCAAGGCCGAGCACTCGGGATCGGGCCCGTGAGGTCGGACACTCGGGTCGCACACCCGAGGCCGAGCACTTGAGGTCGGGCCCTTGAGGTCGGACACTCGGGTCGCACACCCGAGGCCGAGCACTCAGGATCGGGCCCGTGAGGTCGGACACTCGGGTCGCACCCGAGGCCGAGCACTCGGGATCGGGCCCGTGAGGTCGGACATTCGGGTCGCACCGCCGAGGCCGAGCACTTGGGGTCGGGCCCGTGAGGTCGGACACTCAGGTCGCACACCCGAGGCCAGGCACCTCAGGTCGGATACTCCGGCGCCATCCCAAAGATTGAAGCGGATAAGTAACCCAGCGGACCCGACCCGATAGGTCCCCGTAATGAAAGAGCCATGTCCGCCGTGAGGATCTGCCAAACTCCTCATTAAGAGGAAAAGACCTCTGACATAATCATTATCTGACACAGCCGCCAAGCATTAATTAGGGTCAGAGGGGACAGATTTATTGATTGTCAGACGGCTATGGCAGTCTCACCCCGCGCCGAAGTGGCCAGTAGCTCAGTCTGACCACTGATCGACTCTTGATGAGATGTGACGGCTCACACGACGGGGGATTTCTCCCCTCCCCTATATAAACCCCACTTGAGTTCCAGAGAGAGGATTGTTGTCATTTTGCAACCACGCCACTACTTTGTGAGCCCCATTTTGGTCCGAGCCGAGTGACTTGAGCCTTGTCCCTATTCGAGCTCGACCCCGACCCCGACCCCCGAGCTACAACAGACCGGGTCGTCTTGGTCAGACCGAGTCATCCGAGTGAGAACCGGTCTTCGCTTGTCGACATGATCAATTGGTTTGGTCCAACTTAATTAATCAAGTTCGATTTAGGAATCCATATTTGGACTTGGTTTCTATAATTTCAATTTATAATTGACAAAAAGGATTTGAATGGAGTCTTAGCCTTGTATCCAAGTCCAGATCGATTGTATACGACTCTTTATTTTTCAAGTATCATATCAAGATTTTTTGAGTCCAAAGTAAATTGCTCCAATTCTTTAAGTTCTTTGATTTGAACTTTAAGAGTAAAATTTTCTTCCTTAAGTTGTTGGACTTAGTTGAAGTTTCACTCTGAATTTTTTCAACCAAAGAATTTGGGTTAGTCTTTTCCTTAAGTCAACATTACCACCTTTTGGAGTGACTTGACTCGGACATTGAATTTGGCTAATTTTCGCATCAAACAATGAATTGTATTCTATAATTTTTCAACTAAAGGAGAGTCTACCTCAGTTTTGGATTCATCTGAAATGGATACGGATCCACGACTTTTCTCAGACTCAACTTCGGATTCAGATTTGGATTTGGGCTCGGACTTGATCTCAGCCACTGGTTCTCGTGCTGATAGTGCAGAAGCTCCCTTGACCTTGTTCTTCTTCTTCCTCTGAATCTTCTGACGAGGATTTGTCCCATGCTACTTTTAATCTGTTCTTTCTTCTTTGCTTCTAGACTTCCTTTAGATTCAGACACTCCACCTTGAAGTGCCCATTTTTATTATAGCCGTCGCAAGTCACTTCTAACTTGCCCTTCGTACTTGGGTTCGGATGTGACTACTTGGCCTTTGCTCGAATCACCTTCTTAATTTCGCGTTTGGTGAATCCCTACTTTTTCTTGTATAGTTTCAAAACTAAGCTGATTAGTTCAGCGGCAATCTCATCGTTGTATTCCGAATTCGATTTGTCGTCGAACCTGGATTCAGCTCAGGACTTGTGTTGTGGCTCCTTCATCTTGATTTTACCTGCAATCGAAACAATATATATATCGGTCAGAGTAGTATTAGACGAACTAATTTAACCTTTGAAAGATCGTTTGAAACTTTGTAAGCATCTATCATAGATGCTCATAAAGTATTTATCGAAAATATTTTCAAAGTGTACCTGATTATACCACGATTTTTAACTTATTGTTCAATCACATGTAATTTATTGAGAAATGTTTGGATTCGGACGTGGAACTGACTTATCGATTTTAACTTTCTATATTTTTATATTATATAATTGAGGTATATATTTTTCAAGTCCCAAACTTGATATTAAATTGGTGATTCTAATATTAAACTTTTTAAAAAAAACTTTTATAGTCTCAAAATTGGGTGTTTATCTTTTTTTTAGTCTCACAATTTAAAAATAATAATTTTAATACTATACAATGAGAAAAACGTCTCGAGTCCTTTTAAAAAAATTCTAATTGAACACTATAATCTAATTGAGATGATCATCATAAGGATTTTTAATTTTTTTTAACTTGAATATTATAATCCAATTAGAAAGAGAACTCTAGACTAGGGATGAAATAGGCCAGGCGGCCTGTCAGGGGCCTGTGGCCTGGCCTGGTCTGTTAAAAATTAAAATAATAAACAGGTCATTTTGAAAGCCTGTTTTGCTTATCAGGCCAGGCCCAGGCTCAATATAAAGCCTATAAAGCCTGACAGGCCGGCCTGGGCCTGTTAAATATGTATTCTATAAATTAATAAATATCAAAATATAATATAAATGTAGGGATGGCAAGGTTTGATCCCTGGACGCAGAAGTAAGCAAATACCTATTCACACTCACCTAACCACCAGATCAGTGCTCCATTGCTTCAAATTTGACAACAATTATATATTTGTATGCTACATAGAGAGTGCTGAATATTTGATTAAACATTTGTAAGCAATTCTGAAAAATTAGCTTAATCTAAAATCTTTGATGTTTTCTTATCCAAAATCAGAATATCTATATCAGATTATTGAATAGGCTTTGTAAACAGGCCACAGGCCAGGCCAGGCTATTGAACAGGTCAGGCTCAGGCCTAAAATAAAGCCTATAACAGGCCACAGGCCAGGCTCAGGCCTGTTTGCTATTATACAGGCCTGGCCTGTTAAAGTGAAAGTCTGGCCTGGCCTGGCCTGTTTCCATCCCTACTCTAGACTAAAATAAAATAAAATAAAATATTAATATTAAAATGTTTTTTAATTTGATATTTAAAATATCAAAAACAAACGTACATAAAATATCTTTTCCACTTATATAATTTATTTAAAATTAAATCCTAATAGATATATAGACCTTCAGAGTGTCCATTTTGAAAAGGCGCTTCGTCGCGTATGCAGCAGAGCACCACCAACATCACTAAAGAAAAAAAAAATGGTAGGCAGTATGATTCATGCGGCAAAGACATAAACAAGTAAGAAGAAGGGCAGTGAAAAAGTTGGTCAGGATTGTTTGACGGAAACCTAATCCGGTGGCGCCTTCTGAGCTGAGACAAGAGGACTGAGCAATTAGTTCCGACCTACCTTGGTTGGTGCGATTCCATGGCATTGGCATCCCCCAACTGCTCACGCAAGTGAAGGCCCACGGTGACCTGCTTCGATGCGATTTTTAATCCCGATCGAACCCTTATTTAGGGATTGAGCTCAACTTGCCGAGGCGGTTGCGAGGATCTGGCGATGGGGAGGTCGCCGTGCTGCCAGAAGGAGCACATCAACAAGGGCGCCTGGACGAAGGAGGAAGACGAGCGCCTCGCCGAGTACATTCGCGGCCACGGCGAAGGCTTCTGGAGATCGCTTCCCCAGGCGGCCGGCCTTCTACGGTGCGGCAAGAGCTGCCGCCTCCGCTGGATCAACTACCTCCGCCCCGGCCTCAAGCGCGGAAACTTCACCGCGGCGGAGGAAGAGCTCATCGTCAAGCTCCACGGCCACCTCGGCAACAAGTAAGCCTTCGTCTTCGCGTCGCCGTTTAGATCTAACCGTTTGAGATTACCAGTCGACTGAATCGCGATAGGTGGTCTCTTATCGCGAGAAGATTGCCCGGGAGAACGGACAACGAGATCAAGAACTACTGGAACACGCACGTGAGGAGAAAGTTACTAGACCGGGGAATCGATCCGGCAACCCACCGGCCGATCCACGCTCCGGCATTGGACTTCACCATAAGTTTCTCCAAAGGCGAAGATGGACAGAAAGGGAAGGTAGCGAGCAGCAGAGAGAAGGGACCGCGGCGAATGCACGATGAGCTCAGGTGCCCTGACCTGAACCTCGACCTGTGCTTAAGCTCTCCGTCGACGGCGACGGCGACGACGATGGATGCGTTTGCAGGGCTCAAATCTGGATTCTTGAAGTGGAAAACAGAACTCACTTGATTAATAGTTGAAGAAGAGTTGCGTATAGATTCACTGATCGAGGAAGTAACTGAAACAAACTGAAAGGAATTGGAATATATAATCTTCTCAAAACTAAAGGATAGAACAATCTATGATTTCTGAAACCTAATTATAATAAAATTAATTTTAATTGTATTATAATAAATTTATCATCCTCTCTAATTAATTGGGCATCCCATAAAAATAATAATTAATATCATTTGTGATCGATAATGTCATCAGCGGATCAACGGAATAGTTAACTAAAAAATTGATTGAATTAATTATTTTATATTGCATCGATTTATTTAATTTTGATGATAAAATTCCAAAGTTTTATTTATTAAAAAAAGTATTTAATCGATATTTCTTCCAAACGAATTGCTTATTACAAGGTCGGCGGCAGGGCATTGACGCCGCTGGTAGTTTTCTCGTGGATGGACGCGTGGCTGGATGCCGACAGAAGAAAAATAGGGGGTTTTTTAGCTTTTTTTTTTTAAATGCATTTAGAATTTTAACATTTTTTAAATATATTTTAAATCATTAATATTCAAACATTTCAATTTATTTTTATTTTCCGCATTTTTTGAATGATTAACAAAGGTTTGCAAAATCATCTCCAAAAGGGTCGATATTAGGAAACAATTGCGGTGGGCGCCGCAATGGCAAATCATCTCGTGATAAACCGTGAAGTCGTCGTCCTCTCAGAATAACTCTATATATTTTTTTAATAAATAAATAAATTATGAAAATTTATTCAGAACGACTCTCTCTATGTATATATATATTAAAATAATAAATAAATCTTGAAAAATTATTCAGTTTTATTGGAAAGGCCTTCCTAAGTAAGAAACATCAAGAAATATAAGATAATTTAAAATAATATTTTTACTCGTCGAAAATAAAACTATGCTTTTCTGATGATAAATCCTACACTAGTATCAACTCGACTGCCGGCAGACTCCCAGATCTAGTCGCGAATTTACAGCCAAACGCCACGACCCTCCCCGCGACACCTTGCGGGACCATCCGACAATTTCCACCGTCCCACTCACCTCCACCGACCACCCTTTGGCGCTGTCTCATCCGCCACCCGGCCCGCCAGCCGCCCGTCCTCTCCTCGTCCTCCTCTCGATCAGCCCCCACCCATCAACCAAAAGCACACTCTCAACCCACCGCTGCTTTTGGTTTCTTCCCAGCGTTCCATCCAACAGTACGTTTGTCGCAGCTATAGCCCCGCCCATGCACAGCTCACTCGCGTGGATCCTTGTCTTCCCATCGGAGCCAAGTGACAGGCACGGCACTCGTACTCTCAGTCTCAGCGAGCGAACTTTTTCATCCTGATCTCCCTAGTTCGACATTTTTAAAAGGACGCCCGAAGATTTATCAGATGGCTCAAAAACAGAAGCACATTCCAAATTTATCCCTCGAACAAATAAATAAAACTACGTGGGGCGGACCGAAATGTTCTGAACAAAATCAATTATCATCTCGCCGGTGGCAGCGCAGTCATCACCACCGGCCTCTGCGAGTGGCCGCAGGATCACGTGCTGCGCTTCGTAAAAACGCCTTGTTGCTTCCCACTTACGTAATTTGGCGCTCTTCTTCTTCTTCGTTTTTTCCTCTGCTTCCGGCTGCATTTGTATGCGCATTAATAGCTCTGCGAAAGCCGACGCACGCTACCTCGATCTCGTCGTCGCCCCAAATCTCTGTAATTAAAACACGCGCAATTAACGTCAGCAGAGTAGGAGAGGACGGAGAGAGGTTCCACGCGCGGTTGGTGGATTTATTGCTTGGGTTCAGTTCATGCCCCGTCCAACATTCTCCTCTGCTGCCTCTTTCTTGCTTCTGCGCACGCTCTCCGCCTCCTGCTCTTCTTTCGGCGAGCTCTTGCATGAGGATTGACGAGAGGAATGGAAGAAAGTTTGTTTGTGAGTGTGAGTCCCCGCCTTGTCCTCTGGTTTTTGTGATTAATTTTGTCGAGCTCGGTCTGATCTTCTTGTTTTGTTTTTTTGAAGGAATTGAGTGGTGGTGGTGGTGGAAGCGAGAAGTCGCAGCGGAGAAAACAGAGTGAAACAGCGGCGGCGGCGGCGGCGGCGGCGCTGAGTTGCCCGCGGTGCGAGTCTACGGACACCAAGTTCTGTTACTACAACAACTACAGCAAGCTGCAGCCGCGGCACTACTGCCGGGCCTGCCGCCGCCACTGGACCAACGGCGGCGCGCTCCGTGACGTGCCCGTGGGCGGCGGACGCAAGAACAAACGCGTCAAGGGAAACCGAGGGAGCAAGGTCACCGACGTCACGCTGCCGGAGCAGGAGGAAAAT
The DNA here is from genome assembly GCA_024364735.1 of Boesenbergia rotunda. Classification (NCBI taxonomy): domain Eukaryota; kingdom Viridiplantae; phylum Streptophyta; class Magnoliopsida; order Zingiberales; family Zingiberaceae; genus Boesenbergia; species Boesenbergia rotunda. The sequence goes on from JAGFNQ010004409.1 coordinate 231,744, forward strand.
TACAGTAGCAGCAGCGCCTTGGCTTCCATGAACGAGGCGCCGGAGAGAGGAATCGGTCCCCTGTTCTCTCCGGAGCTAGACATTCTCTTCTCGCCCTTTCTCTACGATCACGCCGGTCAACAGGACGACGGGCTCTTCGCGATGGAAAGCGCGACGAGGCATCCGTCGCCGGCGAGCAACTTGAGCCACTGGGACGACATCATCGACCTCGTCAACCTCGAACTCAAGCCGCCGGCCAACGAGCTTACCGATCACACTTTGACTTATCGATGATTACGTATGACACTGTTGCTGGAATTTTTTGTAACAGAGAGAGGTTGGAACATTTCGGAGCTCGATCGGCAAATATTAATTTCCATGATCGATCGAAATTACTGAGCCTGATCGACTTCTGTAGCAAAGTTATCATTCTCATTTTCATTTACATCTCTAAATTTTCATGTTTGTTTTTGTTGGTATTTACCTAGTAATTAATGCACGATCAAGACTACAATTTTCCAAGAACGGATACAACTCGGATTCAAAACCGGGGCTTCCTGTTTTTACTTGCTGCGCTTCTTTTTATCAGACTCGTCCCCATTGCATCCCTTATTTCATCCCCCAAAACTGACCTTATCTTTGTACGTAGTTGTATCGGCTACGAACAGTGGCATAGTCAAAAACCTAAATTTCAAATTCAAAGAGCTAAAAACGAATTAAAATTTGAAAATTTCGACTTTTAAAACAATGATCAATTTTAGAACTTATTTATGATTCAAAATCGAAAAATCATTTATAATTCACTTCCTCGTAATATTTAATTAACATTCCTATAAGACTTACATTCTGATCTGAATAATCATCCTAATTAACAATCTAATAACATAAAATTTATAACAATCTCACTTTCATTCACACTATACTCGAGTATATATATTCTTTTTTAGTCCAAGATCACTAGGATACTTATTCAAATTAACATTAAAAAGTGGTGGAGTGGAAGATGTCTTATTTGAAATAGGTTCATCTCGCATTTTTTTCAAATACCTCAACATTATTATTTCATCTAATTTATCATTAGCATAATATTTTAGAAACATAATTTTTATCTAATTTAATCGCTATCTTTTTCTAGCCATTAAAAAAAATAACAAACAAATTGAAAATAAACAATAACATACTTACTAGATACTTAAATCCGTAATCGAAAGAATTCAAGTAAAAAAATTTTATATTAATCAAAAGGTGTTTATTGTGAAGCATCAACAAAACGATAATGACGGCGCTAACAACAAATGATGATGACACTAGAAGTAATAGTTTACATAATAATGATGTGCGACGGAGGACTTTAAGGGTAAAATTAGGGTTAAAGAAAAAATAAAAAGGAGATTAGAGGAGGGGAGAGAGGGGAAAATAGAGAAGGGGGATTGAGAAAAAAAAATAAAAACCAAAATAGAAAGAAAAATAAAATACCAGAGAGAGGGCAAAAGGAGAGAGAGGGGAAAAGAAAATACGAGATAGAAAATAAACCCTGACTACTAGATCATACCTATTATGTGATTCTAACAACTATTAGTTCGTAGCTGTTACACAATTACAACAGTTATAATTGTATAACTGTTATAACTAGGGGTGTAAACGAATCGAATCGAATCGAATAATATGAAAATATTGATATTTGAGTTTGAAATTAAAAAATTATATACAATATTCAAATTTAATTTGAAGCTCGAAAATACTAATAATTTTGGCTCGATCTCGGTTAAAAATAAAATTCTAGCTTAAGTTCTGTTCCAATTGTTCAAACTTACAGCATAGAACTAGTGAGATTTAAGATTCTGAATCAATAACATTAATATTTTATAATTATTTATCGTGTAGACTCTAGTACATCAAGTTCTTCACTATTGGATATCTCTTCATCATCCATTTCCTTGTAAGTAATATTGATATCTACAAGTAATTGAGATGTGGATTAAATTTGTGTATCAACTGAATGTATCTCCACTTTCTCATTTTGAAATGAATCATGGTTTTGGGTTGTGATGGAGTTAGATATTTCTATGATTGAGCTAGACTTCATTCAACAAACTACTATCCATTCACTAGCTCTTCTTTTTTTCATTGGGTATTTAAGATTAAAAAACTTCACTAGCTTGTACTGCGAAAATGAAAAATTCAAACTTGTTGAATCTTATGGTTGCATTAACCTTAACTAAATCATAATTTGAATGTATTCTGGCACTTATTATTGAGTCAGATCATACTATGAACATTTGAATAACACACATCATTTTATAGGTAAGGCAGAATATTCAATGTCTATGATTTCGTCAAGTCTCCATAGTAATCAAATTCAGTATTATTATTGTTGTTAGATCCTTTTATACAAACTCCTGAATTGTAAGTGTGTGTGAATTTAGTTGTGCCACATGAAATTTGAAATCATTAACATAGTAACCAGAGTAGACTTTTATGTTATGGAGAGGTCCTTATGTAAGATTGATTATTCTTTCATCTTGTATATTTGATATTCTATGATCCTTCCCCTATAAAGTAGTTATGATATAAATTTGTGATTATATAGGACATTAGCACGAAAAATAATTTAGTCTCTAACTTATATATATTTGAAACGAGAATGTAAATTTCGTCTCCAATTTTTTCTTTACCTCACTTGCACATGTTGATAGATTTTGTAGTTGTTCTTCATATAAGCGGTCAACGAAGGTAATTTTAAGACATACATTATAACAAAAAAAAATAAGGGAATAAATGTTTGAATATAGAAGTTAACTCATTTTATGTAAGGTTTGACTTCATCAAAGTTCAGAAATATGTATGTTCTTGTAGTATGATATTCTTTTTCATTTAACCATTTACAAATAAATGCACTTATTGCCTTATTGGCTAACCAGAAAACTTGAAAATAAAAAGCATCCCTAGGTCTATCGGTTGAGTATCATCAAAATTTCGAGGACCTTGTGATATATGATTTTCACACTATCAGCAAAATAATAGGAGTAGAAAAAAATGCTTATTTAATCAAATAAGCATTACATATTAACCTCTCAACTCTTACTTTGTTACGAACATTATTCTTTAATCTCCTAAAAAACTATTCAAATAGATACATCCATCTGTACTGCACAGGATCAGATAGTCATGCCATGTAAGGTAATGAACTTGTTGGGACTGAAAAAATTTAGATATCTCAATAATGATATAATATTATCGATTTTGAGCCTAAGCCCTCATGGTTTTGTATTCTTAGGCTCTAACCACAAGGTCTCATACCAATAAAGATATCTTTATCTTATAAGTTCATGATCCTATCCATGTGTTTTCAATGTAAGACTTTATTTGCAACCATTGCAACTCAACAATTCCCCCAAACAAAGGACCATAGGGGCCCCTCAAGTGAAAAGTCTATCCATTTTGACATTCGATCCTCGACCCACTAGGCTTTCTTGCCTCTCGATCCACCCGACCTACTAAGACTTCTTTGTCTTGTGTATAGTCTTCTTGATTAGAACATAGGAGCCTCACTTCCTTTGTTTAAGGTCAATATTCTCCTCACATGGCTCGATTATATCATAATTCTTGTGCACAGTCGACGATTACACCTTCTGGTAGTCTGGGCTCTGACTTTGCCTTGTGTATGGTCCTTTTGATTCGGACACAGGAGCCTCACTTTCTTTGTTTGAGGTTAATATTCTCCTCACATGGCTCAATTATATCATAATTCTTGTGCACAGTCGACGATTACACCTTCTGGCAGTCTAGGCTCTGATACCAATTGTTGGAATCAAAAGGATTTAAATATCTCCATAATTGTATGATATTGTCCACTATGGGCATATACCCTCATGTTAATTTATTCTTGGGCTTTAACCAAAAGGTCTCATACCAATAGAGATATCTTTCCCTTATAAGTCCATGATTCTTTCCATGTGTTTTTAATATGGGACTTTGTTTGCAACCATTATAACCCAACAAAACTAGCAGATGATCCATTGAATAAAAAAGGCTCGGTGGAAATATATGGTTAAGTTTACATAGTATTAAAGGTAATTTTGTTTCTAGCTAAGCATTTCAATTATCATAATAACTCTCGATATCAAATATCTAAAAAACAGACTCAATTATGTGAGTACTTGCTAAACATTATTAAGAAGTAAATTATGAAAACATATTGGAATAAGTCTTTGCATGAACATGTGACAGTCATGACTCTTCATTCTAAACATTTTTAATTTGTTTATATGGACACATCGAACCATATTCGAGGCATACCCATCAGGGAATTTATTTTCTTTCAATCAATTACATAAAATTTGCTTACCTTCTTTGTCCAATATATAACAAGCTTTTGAAATTTATTGGTTGTTTTATTTCGATTCAACTCAAATCTGCTAACTAATTATTTCAATTTCTCACATGATTTTACTGTGTCTTTAGTTTTTTAAGAAGCATTCATCATAGTATTGAAGATATTATTAAAAAATAATTTCTCAATATGCATCATATCTAAATTATGTAGAATGAGCAAATATGTCCAACATGATAACTCCTAAAATATGTTTCTTTTCTTCCAACTACACTTTCACACTATGACAATGTATATATTTAATTCATCAAAACCAACCTTAGTTACTTATAAAAATCCATTCACCTAACTTAATTGATAAGAGAAGTTTTTTTGACCATTTTATTCTTTATGAAATCTTGCTTATTCCGCTTGAAAAGGTGTTTAACTAGTAAAAATTTATGATATTATCGAACCAAGATATCTTCATACTATAAGATAATGAAATTGCATGCAATGTGGAAATGCCAATTTATCAGTGGTGCTCCATCCTGATAATATTGAGTATACTAAAAAAAACACTAATCATCCATAATAAAGCAACATGTAGGGTAAAATTAGTTTTACTGGCAATATCATACGTCTTAAACCCTATATTCCTAATTCATTCAGCTCTGCAATCATAGATTACAAGAAAATAACTATCTTCTCTTTCAGATTTTTTGAACCTGGAATAAGCACGGTAAGGAACATAAATTCGTCTTTCATACGCATCCATGGTGACAAGTTATATGGTATTGATATGACTAGCCAAGATAAATATTATTGTCCTGATTGATCAAATGGCTAAACTTCATTAGCTGAATGTCACAATTTTACATTATATGGTTCCATTATAAAGGAGAAAAATATTATATCAAGATGTTTCCATGCAGGTGAGTCCGAGGGATGACACATTATATCTCTTTCATATACATGCTCATGATGTCATCCCATGTGACTTGTTGTTGCAATAGATGCATCCAAGTGTTGTAGTCAAGTAGTTAACGGTAAGTAATATTTAACTTTCCATGATAACTTTTTATTATCTTTCCTTGATATGCGACAGCGCTGCTTATAACAAGGGTGATTGATGGATCGTCTTTGGCGTGCTAGAGGGGGGGGGGGGTGAATAGCACTTTTTCGATTTAAATCTCTTCACCTACGTTGTTAGTTGTACAGCGGAAACAAAAATATGTAAAATAAATAAGAATACAACGCTAACAACCTGATTTACTTGGTATCCACCCCGGACGGGTGACTAATCCAAGAATCCTTCGGTGGATCAACCCCGGGATAACCTCCGGCTAAATCTGTCGCTCCTTGTGGGTGGAGAAACCTCGCCACAGCACTTCGGACGCTCTCTGATCATAAAAGACTACTAACTCACTTTGCCCAAGCGAGTTTCGTCAAGTCCGATAGTAGGAAACGAGCCCCTTTAAATAGGGCTCGAATCTGAAATAGCCGCTACCAGTCGACTGCCCCTGGGGCAGTCGACTGGTCCCACTCAGATTCGACCGTTACAGCATAACGTTCGAATCTGCCAGCCTGTTTCAGCCTATACCAGTCGACTGCACCTGGGCCAATCGACTGGGACACACTTAAGCTTAGGGTTTTACTCCCGAGTACAAGTCTCTCCGCACTCAAACCCTCCCGGCTTAACCCCTGAGTATAAACACACATACTCAGACCCTCACAACTCAGTTGACTCTTCTCCAGCAGCCTTGACTGTTGCCTTCACGCCCTCTTTATCTTTGGCCCTCGTCCCTCGGATGCGCACGCAAGCCTCCAGCTTGCCTCCATGCCATTCTTCACGTACGCCTCGAAGTCCGCGTCCCTCGGCTCATCATCCCTGCTATCCAATGGTCCCTCGGATGCGCACGTAAGCCTCCAGCTTACCTCCATGTCATCCTTCACCTGAAGACATCAACCAAGTCAATATGTACCTGTACACCTGCACACTCATGTACACATATGAGAACAACACAAATCCTAACTTAACCATATTTCCCACACATCGAAATATCATGATCCTCCAGATCATCTCAGGGTCGATTGCCCCAACAATCTCTCTCTTTTTGATGTGTGACAGTATGTTAAGTTAGGTAAACATATAGCAATAACAATAGCAAAAGCAATTAAAACTCAAGCATATCACATAAGAGGCAATCTCCCCCTTAACCTATGTTTTCTCCCAAATTTCAATTCTTATTGCTAATCTTAAGTTAAGTTCTCCCAACTTAACTCTAAAGTCTTATACCCAAACCTAAGTTAAGTTTCAACCCAAACCTAACTTAACACTCAAATTCTCCCCCTTTGACACCATCAAAAGATTGCCCCAAGCAACCCAACCCTTGGTGCCAAATAGAACTTAACCAGATTTCTGAAAACCCCCTCAGAAATCACAAACTCCCATTCTGCCCACACTACCAGTCGACTGACCCCAGGGCAGTCGACTGATACGGCAGGTTTCAGAATTTCAGCCGAAATTCAGAAACGAATAAAAAATTTCAGAAAATCTGGGAAAATGTGAAACTTTGCAAACATGATTGTTAAGGTATTCCCTACCCTAGAAAAATTTAGTTCATGAAAAACATCAATCGTGCTGACTTTTGGTAAAAACTCAAAACTTCTCAAATAAAGTCAATTTTGTATCAATATAGAGTTCTACTCATGGTATCCTATATTTGTCATTCTCTAGCAACTCCATTTGACACTTAAAATGATTCCCAAACTCCCTTTTCTGCATATACATGTATCCATTTTGACAAGAGCTCCCCCTCTTTTTCTCTTGAGTCTAAATGATTATAAGATGAACACATTCTCATGCCTTTTTCTATAAATATTTCATTATGCAACTTGCAACCAATATATAGTAAACCATGTAATTAATATGGGATTATAAACCATTATAAGAACACATATATAAGAAACATAATGGAAACCAAAATGTTTTAGCAATAAATTAGCACTTAAAATCATAGACATCATCAAAATAAGACAAGCTCTTAATAAGATAGCATGAAGGAAAATGTATAATACATGGAGTCATAAGATCTGTCAAGAGATAACCATCACAAGAGTACCTAGGGCCAAAAAGGCTGGAAGTCATCCAAATAAATACAATCATCAAAATAGAAAGTGTTTGAGAGGTATAATAAAACATCATAACAGAGCACTCTCAATACTGAAAACTCCCAACAACTACACCATCTGATCAGAAGAACATGTGATTGTCACCGCCTGGAGGAGGAGGAGGAGGATGAGGAGGACCCTGAAAAGCGAGATGTCACTGCTGCATCATCTCATACATCTCATCTTGGCGGCTAGTAATCCTATCAACTTTTGTCTCAAGCCTCTGCTCCGTCTGTCGAAATCCGTGAATATCCTCACGAATAACGTGAGCCTCCTCCTGAAGCCCGTGGACATCGGATCGAAGCTGGGTGAACTCTGCACCTGTGACCAGCTCGCCAGGATCCTCTTCTGCGTCAGCGGCCTCCGGGCGCTCCCTCCAAACAAAGGTCCCCTGCCTACTCTCAATACCTGCTAAGGACAATTGGCGAGTGTCAATCTGGTCATAGTCCTTGGACAGGTGCCTGACCTGACCACCGGTGACACGAATACCGAAACGTAACTGAAAAAACTCAGTCAACATATGGCAAAAAGGCATATAAATTTTCCCATTAACACTATGGGAAAAGTGACAGATGGATGCAAAGACACATCTATGTCCAACCGTCGCTCAAGAGCATACATCATTACTAAGTGGGGCAATCGAATCCTTGCCCTCCCCTTAGTAACAATGGGTAGGATACATTCTACAACAATCTTATATAGAACATGGCTAAATGGACTCATGGGCTTTGCATCAAAGGTACGCTCAGATTCATGCCTATGTCTTCTAAAATAGTGTAGATGAATCTGATCGACAGTGACGTTTGGAAACTCAAGCGGCTCAATCACATTGGAAAAATAGGTATTGACATTGTTTGACGCCCGACACTCTAAGAAACTGGCTAAAATCATGGCTGTGAAGGGAATGGTAACGCGACCACTCTTGATTCATAAATATCATTTTCTGAATCAATATAAGTCAAATTTGCATAAAACTCCTTGCATAGATTAAGGTTAATATCATGTTGGCAGTATACCAATTGTTCTATGCCAATGTGAGTCACCATCTCAATAATTTGTGGCACTTTTTCTTCGAAATAGATTTTGTTAAGGTACCGACAAGGCAATAGAACAAACTCATTCTCTTCAAATCTCTTTTTACACTCTAAGCTCCTAAATATTGACTCTTCTGGAGCTTGTGGACCTGGTCAGGATGAACCTTCACCCCTAGACCTCTTAGACACACCTCTAATATCCCAAACACATGCATGCATACCAAGATAACCCCCCAAAAGAGAAAATACCAAAGAAAACATACACAAAACATCATATTAGTATCAATACAAGGTCTAAATGGAGAAAGAAACCTTAAATCATCATACCTCTTTGCTAATCTTTTCATGTTGTTGGTTTTGAGAAAATGGCTTGAGAAGAGGGGTTTTCCACCAACCCTAGAGGTAGATCGGAGTTATAGGAGGACTTAGAGACTGATTTTAGGGCTTGAAAGGGCCTAAGATCGAAGGAGGAGCTCGAGAGAGGTGATGATCACCGGGAAATCGCCAAAACCCTAGAGTTTGGCCTTCCCCCGGCGCGCCCTTTCCTTTTATAAAACCCGCGTACCAGTCGACTGCCCCTTGGGCAGTCGACTGGGCTAGAGTGTAATTACATTCTGTGGGTTTTACCAGTCGACTGGCCTCCAGCCATTCGATTGGTGTCTGATATTCTGAATTTCAGATTTTCAATCCAAACTTCAGAAATCTCTAACTAATTCCATAAATTCCCAAAAATTATGAAATTTCATGGATGGATTTGTAGATCCTAAGTTTATTTGGGAAAAATATAATTTCAATCAAAATTATCCTAAATTCCAAGATTGGTACAAACTTCAAGTTTCTTTAAAATGTATCATGAAACCTTTCCCAAAAGTTCTAATTTTGACCTTACCTTGATGCTTCCTCCCATCCTCATTCATAATCCATTCTTAGCATCAATTTATATGGTAGTTAGGCATTAAAACCAATTTCTCCATTAAAATCCCAATTTCTTCCTTTTATTCCATAATTCTCCCTTTAGTGTACCAATTCTCTAGGATTAAGACCAACCTTTGCCTTTTAACCCTCTTGGCACACCCTATAGTCTTCTTCAATCTCCTAGAAGGAAACCACCTGAGATCCATTGACCATGGAACCCATTTTGGCTTTTAGAGCTCTCCCTTGAGCTCCTATCCCTAGTTACCTCCCTAGGCAACTCTTCTACAAAGGCAAGACCACACCGGTGCTTCTCCGGTGCTTCTTGACCTTCCACTATCACTCTCTTAACCCTATAGACTTTTTCTTTGGTCAACTTCTTTTCTTTTCCTTTAAATGATTTTTCTTTGCCACTTTTGACTTTCTCTCTACCATAGTTATAGGGCATCCTTAAATATGATACTTTATCAACATTTGTCCTCCTAGAATGGTATCCTAAACCCGACCTACTATTCCTATGATTTTGGCCCTTTGATATCATGTCCAATCTCTTGAACCCTTGAATGTCTCTTCCTAGGTTTCTTTCCAACTTATCAAGTTTTGCTCTTAAAACTTGATTTTCCTTTTCTAACTTCCTAACCTTAGGATCACTAGACCTAATTTGATCATTTCTAGGTCTACTTATTTGTCTAGGCATATTTCTCCCTTTCTTAGAGTTTATGCCTTGGTCCTTAGCCCTAGAATTTCTAGATTTATCATGAAACATGGAATTTTTGGTGTTTTGGCACACAAAAGTGTTTCTATTCCTATCATGATATTTAAAATCAAAAACACGCATGGGCAAGCAATTGTTGTTAATTCTATCATTCGTACAAGCATTTTGAACATTTATGAAAGAATTTGAAGCATAAGTAGAGTTAGAGGTTACCTCCCTTACCCTTGGGGCTCCCCCTTGATGAGTGCTCCTTTTCCTTTCTTCTTTTCCCATTTCCTAAGGTGCTCCATCTTCTTGAGCTCTCCACTTCTTGGACATTTTGTATGATAATGCCCGAGCTCCCCGCATGTGAAGCATCGAATTCTCCTTCTTTTATTTTGAGCTTCCTCATTCCTACAACCCATATTAGATTTAAATTGAATGGATTTGGGCTTAGGAATTACCTCCTTTTTACTTAGTGGACACTTATCCTTGTAGTGCCCCTTTTTATTGCACCCAAAGTATATGATATGCTCTTTTGACTTGACTTTGGTGGAGTTGGAAGTCTTCGCTTGCTCTTGTGAGGATGAGGGTCTCTCCTCCCCCTCAACCCTTGATATTAATACTTCTTCTTCGAATGAAGTGGATCCTTTTTTCACTCAATTCCTCCACTTCACTTGATGATTCTCCTTCTCTTTGGTCTTTTTGGGCATTTGAGCTTATTTCTTCGGGCTCCTCTACTCCTTGAGTTTGTGTAAGGTTCTCATGATACTTTTCCAATTTATCCTACAACTCATATGCATTTCTATAATTCCCTACATTACCCAAAATATTAGTAGGCAAAATATTGACCAAAATATTGATTACCTTCTCATTGGCCCTTGCTTGTTCTTGTTGCTCCTTGGTCCAATACCTAGGCCGGAGCTTCTTCCCATACTTGTCCTTGGGGGTCTCAAATGGCTTCTCTATCACCATTACGCATTCCCAATCCATGTCGAGTCACATCTTCATTCTTGCTTTCCAATAATCAAAATCTTCATGCTCGTATGGTGGTGGTGAGTTTATATCTTCTCCAAGTTTGTCTTCCATCATTCCTTCTAGCTTTGCTTTGCTCCCTTGGTGGTTGTTCCAATCAAGAGCGGTCCTAGCTCTGATACCAACTGATGGATCGTCTTTGGCGTGCTAGAGGGGGGTGAATAGCACTTTTTCGATTTGAATCTCTTCGCCTACGTTGTTAGTTGCACAGCGGAAACAAAAATATGTAAAATAAATAAGAATACAACACTAACAACCTGATTTACTTGGTATCCACCCCGAACGGGTGACTAATCCAAGAATCCTTCGGTGGATCAACCCCCGGATAACCTCCGGCTAGATCTGTCGCTCCTTGTGGGTGGAGAAACCTCGCCACAGCACTTCGGACGCTCTCTGATCACAAAAGACTACTAACTCACTTTGCCCAAGCGAGTTTCATCAAGTCCGATAGTAGGAAACGAGCCCCTTTAAATAGGGCTTGAATCTGAAACAGCCGCTACCAGCCGACTGCCCCTGGGGCAGTCGACTGGTCCCACTCAGATTCGACCGTTACAGCATAACGTTCGAATCTGTCAGCCTATTGCAGCCTATACCAGTCGACTGCCCCTGGGCCAGTCGACTGGGACACAGGGGTTTTACTCCCGAATACAAGTCTCTCCGCACTCAAACCCTCCCGGCTTAACCCCTGAGTATAAACACACATACTCAGACCCTCACAACTTAGTTGACTCTTCTCCAGCAGCCTTGACTGTTGCCTTCACGCCCTCTTCATCTTTGGCCCTCGTCCCTCGGATGCGCACGCAAGTCTCCAGCTTGCCTCCATGCCATCCTTCACGTACGCCTGGAAGTCCTCGTCCCTCGGCTCATCATCCCTGCTATCCAATGGTCTCTCGGATGCGCGCGTAAGCCTCCAGCTTATCTCCATGCCATCCTTCACCTGAAGACATCAACCAAGTCCATATGTACATGTACACCTGCACACTCATGTACACATATGAGAACAACACAAATCCTAACTTAACCATATTACCCACATATCAAAATATCATGATCCTCCAGATCATCTCAGGGTCGATTGCCCCAACAGTGATTACACATTCTGCATTCAATTAGTTTATTGTCCTCATTCCAAAAGATTATATAGTTATTTATACAATAAGTAATTTTTCATAGGCAAACCTAAACCCACTACAAGAATTTTAGGATTCAACAACACCCAATAGACAACGGTTGTTTGAAAAACCATTGTCGTTTTCCATTTAACAACGGTTTCATTAAAAACCGTTGTAGTTGATAATTTTTACGGAAAAAGATAACTATTTTTTAAAAAATCGTTGTCTTATGTATGTCAAAGACAACAATTTTTTAAAACTGAAATAACTGTTGTCTATTTGTGTTGCTGAATTGAAATACACAACAGCGAGCGAGCGAGCGAAAACGTGCGTCGTTTACATTGTAATGAGTAATATATATTTTAGATAACACATGGTACCTCCCCTTAATTCATTCTCTTAAATCGCCGCAGCGAGTGACAACGCTAAACCCTAAGACACCTCAAACTTCCTTGTCATCTTTTCCTTCTTCTTCTTCTTCTTCTTCCTCTTCGCCGCACACAAACAAGACACCTCAAACTTCTCCTCGCGCGAACTAGCCGGCGCCATGCCCCTTCTTCTTCCTCCTCTTGTGTCGAGTTACCGAATTGGAGAGATATCAAGGTAATGTTTGCTCTTGTTGAATTTTGTAGAGTTGGTTTGAGTCTAACATTTCAAGCGTCTTCTGGTTTTGGACAGTAGGTTTGAGTCGAACATTTCAGCATTTTGGGCGTCATTATCTCTCGCGAGTGTTTGTTGGAGAACGATCGACGGTACCTCGCGTCTCTACCTCTCTTCTACCACTCTTCAAGTGGTTTCAGTTGGGACATCCAATTCAAAGGATAGACTATCAAATGAATATGATATTGGAGTAGAATCTTTCTTACAATTTGCACTGAAGCATGCTAACGATCCTAATGCAATACCTTGCCCATGTGCAAGATGTGGTAATATAAAGAAGAAAAATCTTGAAACTATAAGAGCGCATTTGTATTGTAATGGTATGGATTTAACATATCATACATGGATATGGCATGGGGAAAGATCGTTGATAGGGAACTGAGTGAATGGTAATGATCGAGTAGGGCAAGATGAAGACAAATCTTTTGCTGAGGAGCCTATAAACATGGTGCAGGTTGTATATGATACTTATGTTGAGAATCCAAGCCAATTCAATAAGCTATTTGAAGATGCTGAAAAATGCTTATATCCTGGATGTATAAAATTTACAAAGTTATCTGCAGTTGTGAAATTATTTAACTTGAAGGCAAAATATAGTTGGAGTGATAAAAGTTTCACGGATATACTTAGTTTGTTTGGAGAAATGCTTCCAGATGACAATGAATTGCCTTTAACTATGTATGACGTAAAGAAAATCTTACGTACATTATGGATGGATTATGTGAAAATTCATGCTTGTCCGAATGATTGTATCTTATATCGGAAAGAGTACGATAATTTTGCCAATTGCCCTATTTGTGAGACATCAAGGTGGAAGTTGAGCAACAAATCTACGGTAAAAGAAGGAGTTCCTGCAAAGGTCTTGTGGTATTTCCCACCTATTCCAAGATTTCAAAGAATGTTTCGGAATAAGGCGATATCCAAGGAGTTAACATGGCATGCTGATAAAAGAATTCATGATGGATACTTACGTCATCCAGCTGATGCACCTTCTTGGAAATTAGTTGATCGCATGTGGCCAGATTTTTCTTCTGACCCAAGAAATTTGAGATTGGTTATATCAGCAGATGGGATCAATCCCCATAGTTTGATGAGTTCTGCATATAGTTGTTGGCCAATTTTAATGATCACATACAATCTTCCATCATGATTGTGTATGAAGAGAAAATTTGTTATGCTCACTTTGTTGATATCTGGTCCTAGACAACTAGGAAATGAGATTGATGTTTACTTAGCACCTCTCATTGACGACTTAAAATGCTTATGGGATAAAGGTGTCGAAGCATATGATGCATATCGAAAAGAAAGTTTCTCTCTTAAAGTTGTTTTGCTATGGACAATCAATGATTTTCCTGCATATGGGAATATGTCAGGATGTGTTGTGAAGGGATATCATGCATGCCCTATTTGTGCAGAAAAAACTTACTCGACAAGGTTGAAGCATAGTAGGAAAATATCATATACAAGCCATAGAAGGTTTCTACCTTTAGGTCATCCATATCGAAGGCAAAAGAAGACATTTAATGGGAATCAAGAGTTTAACCTTGTACCAAATCCATTGAGTGGCCATGAAGTTTTGGAAAGAGTTGAAAGAATTAATTATCATTTGGGAAAAATCAACAGCAAGCTACAATCAAAGAGGAATGATGGAGAAATATGCTGGAAAAAAAATCAATATTCTTTGAACTTGAGTGTTGGAAAGACAACGATTTAATACTATTCTTGAAATTTATTTAATTATGCTTTAGATTCTAGATTTAAATTAAAAATTTTAAAAGAAATGTTAACTAAGCTTAAATTCCTATTAAAAATTCTTCGTCTCCTTATTCAATTAATATTATATATAATATTAAAAAGTATTTATATGATCTTTAAAATCAATATTATATTAAATATAATATATAAATTAATATTTTTGAAATACAACAGCCTACTAATAATAATTTAAAACTTACAAAAGTACATATTAAAAGAACGGACGAAACGTCCACAAGGATCTTCAAGTTCCACATAGAAACTTTAGAATTATTTTACAATTTCTTTTAATTTTAATAAAACAGATAGCGAAGATTTTGATATCTTAAGTGGCGGTTACAGAAGGCTCAAAGCTTTTCTGTTCTCTCCGTGATTGTAAAAGAAATTTTAGCTTGTCCAGTGTCAATTGTTACTGTGGAGCACACGTTCAGTGTCGGCGACAACATATTGATGAACGCCGATCAACTATATCTCCCGACTTATTGGAAGTAGGGATGGAAATAGGTCAAGCGGCCTGTCAGGGGCCTGTGGCCTGGCCTGTATTTGACCTGGCTTGTTTAAAAATAAAATAATACTCAGGTCTGTTTGAAAGCATGTTTTTCTTATCAGGTCAGGCCCAGACTCAATATGAAGATTATAAAGCATGGCAGGCCCGCCTGGGCTTGTTAAAATTATATTATATATATTTTTCAAAATAGATATTCAAACCTTGGACTTCTACCGAGCAAGACCTAATCTACCACCCTACTTGTCAATACAATACAAATCTATTTTAGCTATAATATATATATTTTATATATTAGAAATATCTTTAGTTAATTTGTTAAATTAGTATTTTGGATAATCGAATCGAATTGTTATATTTTATATATTAGAAGTATTTTGGATAACCGAATTAAATTACAGGCTTTGTAAACAGGTCGCAGGCCAGGCTTAGGCCAAGAATAAAGCCTATAACAGGCCACAGGCCACAGGCCAGGCTCATGCTAGCTTGTTATTATACAAGTCTGGCCTATTAAGGTAAAAGTCTAGCCTGGCCTGGCCTGGCTTCTTTCCATTCCTAATTGGAAGCTCAAGGATTACTAGACGATTGGACCAAAGCCGAGAAAAAAATCCAAGGAATGTAATTTTCAGAAGACGAAGTAAATTTGATACCAAAGGAACGAATACAATGGGAATCGGAGGAAATGAAAATGAGCGATAAAAATTGTAAAACGATAAAAATTTAAAAGAATTAGATGGACTTTGATTGCCCTACGTAGAGAACTTAAATAAGTATAAGTCCCTTTTTAAATATATTTTATATTTTATATTTTATTTTTTTTAATATAATAATTTCGAACCGTGACGAATTGTGAACCGAATCGTGAACCGACGGTTCCGAACCGTGAACCGTAATTGTCTTGGACAATTAAGGTTAAGGATCGACCTCCCACGAATCACCGAACTGACGATTCCGGATCATTGAACCCGCTCGGGTCTAGATCCATCCTTAAAGAAATGACGACGACGACGAATCGACGATGTACACCTGCGGCCGTTGATCCACTCTTCTCCGGCGGAGGCGAGCAGCTCCATGGAGATTGCTCTGCTTTCAGATCACGTCTTTAGTCTCTCGCCTCCACTCGCTCCACTTTTGCTTCATCGAGGCCGCTTCGATCCCTTGTTCCACAAATATCGTTCCTTTCCTTACCCTCGACGCCGGAGTCGGAAGCCCGTAGCTTCTTTCTTCCTCTCTGGTTCTTCCGGTTTAACTCCGAGTCCGTCCAGGTATGGCGGGTGGGATGACCCACATCTCCTCGATGAATCCTACAGATCGGGTAAGTTCGATTCCGTCCGGAACCTCTTAGCCTCTTTCGGGATTAACGAACGAAAGCACGGGGTCCTCTTTCTTTTGGGATTTCTCTCGGCTTTGGCGGTCTCTAGGGCGAGGATTTCTTCCATGGCCATTTTGCCCGTCTCGGTGGTGATTTTTGTGGCTGGATTCTCGGCTGGGATGAGCCAGGCGAGCGCCGCCAGTGGGTCAATTTGGGATTTTGATGTGAAAATCAAAGATGTGAGGGAATTTATGAAAGATATGGATGAAAAGATTTCAGATTTGGGAAATGGATTAGAGGAAGGCGTCCAGTCTAATCGTATAGAGAAGAGTAAGCTTAAGGATTATGTTGACATTCTCAAATATGTGAGATTGAGGATAGTTCATGCCCAGAGAACGCTGGAGGATTCTGCTTCAGTTGTCAATGTGGATGAACAAACGGATTTTGAACAGGGAAAAAAGTTGAGCCAAAAGCCAAGCCGGAAAAGAAGGGAACTGGGGATGATTGCTTTTGACATTCTTCAGTTTTTCGGCAATCTATTGCAGGAGAACTTCACCGTTCTGAAGCCATCACAAGAGAGAGATGCAATTAACAAGGTAGAGCTCTCGGAGCAGGGAGTCTCAGTTGTTGAAAAGACTGAAGCGAGTAATATTGCAGCACCAACTGTGATAAGTGGAAATTGTGTAAATTTATCTGGCAAAAAGTTTGTTAATCCCAATCTCGAAAAATCAGAAGAACCCTTGAGAGCCGCAGAAGGCGCAGTAGCAGATCAAAATAGCCGATCAGTTAGCGATGTGAAGAAATTCAAAGACAACGGAGATCGAAGATTTAAGGACGATATGTTGCCATTTGATGAAGAACTCAACAATATGAATGCAAGTTTTCAGTTCAAGACGAAGAAAGAACACTACCAGAAAATGGTTTTCAGGCATCATTATGAAGATGCCACTCAGAATGATGGACATACTTCTATGGGTAGTAATTCAAACCAGAAAGCTACAAAAAATATAGACTTCTTCAAAGAAACTGCAGAATCATTGATGTTGGAACAGAAATTTGAGGTACACAATAAATCATATTTGCATTCTGATGAATATCATGGTGGCAATTTAAAGGATGAAAGCATAAGTAGCATTGGTTCTAACAACCAATCTGACAATGATCTCAGTGGTTCAGGAGTGAAAATTGATTATCCAATTGATGGTGTTAGAAAAGGCAAGATTGCATCTTCGTTTTCTTCAACGCATTCAACTGATGGTGATTTTGATCAAAATGTCCAAGAAGCCTCAGAACTTCTAAGGCAAGCTAGGATATATATGAAGTCTCAAACTGATGAAGCAGCATTAGATGCCTTATTATACCAATCCGAGAAATTGCTTTCTGTGGCTGTTCATTTGAAGCCAATGAGTTTGCTGGCTGTAGGTCAGTTGGGTAATGCTTATCTTTTGCATGGAGAACTTAAATTGAAGATTAGCAAACAACTGAGAGCTCTCTTATCCAAAAGTGATGCCATTCTAAATGAAAAGTCAACTGTTTTAAGAGCCAAGAAATTGGATACAAGAATCTTAAGCAGAGACAACCTTACTTCTGCCCTTACTGATGTTTGTGAGGAGTGTGAAGAACTGCTAGGTAAGGCAGGAAGAAAGTATAGAATGGCTTTGACAATTGATGGGACTGATATTCGAGCTCTATACAATTGGGGTCTTGCTCTATCCTATCGTGCACAATTGATTGCAGATATTGGACCAGTAAGTCACTAATCTGAATATGAGCGAAAAAAAACTCAACGTGCATGAACCTTTGCGTTGCATATGGTGTTTCAATAATTGTCTCAGTTAAATTTGATGCTAAAGAGTCATAAACTATACTATCAAAATTCAAAGTCACAGTCAGCCAAAGACCATGAAAAGGTCGAGCAATGTGAAATTTTAACGTGAAACTCAACGTGAATGACATGACACTTTTCGTGTACACGTCCGATTGTCGTTTGGACACCGCCGGCGGCCGGAGACCGCCGTCCCGAACCAAACTATACCCTGAGGGGCACGGTGAACCCGTCGAGGATCGCTGCAATTGAAGTGTCACGTCATTCACGTTGAGTTTCACGTTGAAATTTCACGTTGTCTATTATTTTTCGAAAAGGTCACGGTCAGCCTGCATCAGTTATTTTGTGTATAAACCAAAGGAAAATGGTCTATTTATGTGGCAAGTGATGATGATACGATGAAAATTTTTGACAATATATAGACTCGTTTCCTTTGTTGATATTCTTCTTTTCCCATGCCAACATTGAGTAAACTTCTTCCACCCTGTGAATCTGTTCTGGAAATATTAGCTTTAGGTATCTAGAGGACTTTTTTTTTAATTATACACCTACTATATAATGTTCTGGCTGCTTCTGAATTTATTACTCTGGAGCTTCATGTAGCTCTTTTCCTCTGTTCGATAATAAGTAATTCTACATGTACAGGAAGCAGCTGCTGATGCTGACAAGGTATACATGGCTGCAATCGATAAATTTGACGCTATTGTGTCTAAGAGCAATGCTTATGCCCCAGATGGTATGAATTCATTTCCCCTTGCCCTTTGATTATTAACTGGTGATGGAATAAAGACATAGACAAACTTTAATATTGGTTTATACAGTGCAACATGCTCAATAGAACCTTTTTTTTTTTGGAGCGCCAGGTATCAAATCTTATACGACTTAGCTCATGAATCAATTTCAAGCAGCTGCCATTTTTTACCTATGTATTCAAGTGTGCTATCTTCAACTTTAGATCCAAATAGAGCACTCCTAAATGTGTAGGAGAGACCTAGACACGTGATTTACTGATGTTATGATTCAAGAACTGGAGTTCCGATTGTGGTCTAAAACCTTTTGTTGTTAAACATCAAAATGTTGTTTGTTATCACTTAAAGTCGAATATCACTGCCTGAAATGATGCCAATATAAAACCATGCACATCAACCTTGACCTTATCTCTTCTTGATCTGTTTTGTTTTTCCATATACTAGGGAACTCCTTATAGGGCTTACTACAAAATCACAAACAGTAAGCTTTTTACGTTAAGAGAAAGAAAAAACATTTCATCATTTTTTAACTCATTGGCCTTGTAAACTGAAAAAGATTGCAGGGGAGATTTAAGAAGCTTACTTCTGGTTTATCAGCTATCATGTTCCATCTTTAAGTTTCACGTTTCTGCCATTGCTTATGATTTTTGCCTTAACTGCAGTTACTTCCTGCTTTAGTTTTGGCCTTTGAATCTTGAAAGCACCACGCAATGCAAACTTAAATCATGTTATGTTATTCGGGTTTTGTCCTCCAAACTTGTTAATGCACGTTCCAGTTTACCTTGAATCTTGAATCTAGCACTAGTCTTCAGTTAAGCAATCAATTTGTTCATGTTTACCCCGAAAAGAAGAACTTGCATCCCCGTAGAGATAGTGATTTACATCTGCTCCATCTGTCCTTCCAAAGTCAGTTATGAATTCGATCCCCAGTCGCGACTTAGCTTTTCAGTAAACCATAAATAATAATTTCAGAAACATGTTTTCAGTTTCAATAATTTGTAACCTCGTACTTCAACTGAAACTATATATTACATGTTTTGTGGTGCCAATTTTTTTCTTCCGTGCTCAGCCAGCCATATTTCTAAAAGATGTTACTCCATGCTAGACATCCTGTTAATTTGAGAATTCTCTGTAACCCTATTTGCTTTGGACTACTTTCTTCTTGATTAAGAACATTTCTTTTCTTTTTTAAATTAACAAGACCATATATCTTAGACAAGTATATTTGATGTAGCCCTGTACAGATGGGGTGTGGCTTTGCAGCAGCGATCCAACCTGCGTCGAAACAACAGAGGGGAAAAGCTGAAACTTCTGCAACAGGCTAAGAGCCTGTTCGAAGATGTGCTATATGTGGAATCGAATAACCAGCTCGCAAGGGAAGCACTATCGTCCTGTCTTTTGGAACTTGATTACCATAGGAAGTGGTAACCATTTGCTCAAGCTCCAAACAATGGCCATTTCATAATCCATGTGGCTGGCCATATTCAAAAAAACCCAACCCGCTTGCCATGCCGGGTACATGCTGATTCTTCTTATGCATTCTTCGTGCTGACAGGCACAGTTGGTTTGCATGCGAGATTTTGGTTTACAAGACTGATTTATTCCTCCGTAAAGATCGATTGAGCACCGAGGAAAAGCTTGTGCCACCAGTTAACTTCTGCGAGTATACTTTTGGACTCTAATTGTGGTTTACCTCGAAAGGAAATTATAGTGTGGGGCTAGTTTATCTCCCTATTCAGATGCTAGACGCCTGATTTTTTGTACTGGTTTTCAAGCTTTTGATGTTCAAACGATGGCACTTGTTCAAAATGTAGAATTATCTGGCTTATGATTCTCTTTCCCTTGAGTTACATATTGTATCATGAATTCCACACTATTGCGTTTGTGCTTCTATGAAATTACAAGTTATTCTTGTTATTTTTGTTTGTATTTGATCTCTTATAAGTTACATTCCGTTCTTGTTTTCTGAGAATAAGTCGACTTTTGCTGGATGTGGGCACCGTTCTTGAAGCCATCACTGATTCGAGTATAATTTAAGAAACGGACGCCAGTTTTTGTGTAGTTCATCAGCCATATAAGGCACCGATTGAATCCAAGTGAGTTTTGACAAGTTCAGTTAGAAATTGCGACTTGGAAGATGGAATACTAAAATACAGTCTGTTCAGTCATCCATTGCGCTATGCAGTCGTCTCAAGTTTGTTGTCTGATTAGGCGAAGAGCGATAGGAGGGTGAAAGAGTCAAGGGAACCGAGAGAGCGTCGGCACAAGGTAGGTGTCGGTAGCGTGCCCATTCAAAGAAGGTGAGGGAGGTGAAGTTTGGACATGGCTGATGAACCTTTTTACAAGGCGGTTCGAGCCAGGTAAATATGTGGCTTAACTCTTGGCCCTTCCCATTCTAGATTCTTTCTTGTTTTTGCACCTAATATTTGTAACAATTTTAGGATTATTAACATTGTAAA